>PVJX010013941.1:0-46131 GCA_004027295.1 Dolichotis patagonum
CCAACCTGCAAGCAGCCTGCTGCCCTGGTAAGTGACTGTGGTCTAACAAGCTTCGGCCACCCCAGGGCGGGGAAACCAGAAGCAAGAGCGTGTCCTGAGATCCGCACCATGCTGGAACTTAGGGCACCGAGCCAACCAGTAAGCAGCCTGCCGCCCTGGAAAGTGACTGTGTTCTGGGGAGCTGAGGCCACCCAGGGCGGGGAAACCAGAAGCAAGAGCGTCTCCTGAGATCTGCGCCATGCTGCCAAGCCAACCTGTAAGCAGCCTGCTGCCCTGGTAAGTGACTGTGGTCTGGCAAGCCGCAGCCACCCCAGGGCGGGGAAACCAGAAGCAAGAGGGTCTCCTGAACTATCACACATGTTCAAATTCCAATAGGACATAATGTGGTAGATACAACCAATGGTAGTAGAACAAAAAAAGCATGGTAGGACTTCTGAATACGTGTGATAGTTCAAACAATTTTTTTTCTTTTTTATCAAAAATGAGATATTATAGTACCCATTGATCATTTTCTGTTATTCGGTTCAGAAAGCCCTGTAATTCTTTCACTCTATGCATGGCTTCATACTATTGTGTTATGTTTGATATTATTGTATTTGAAACTATGCTCAACTATAGCAGAGTAAGAGATATGGTGTTAGATACTGTTGATGTCCAGTAGACTTAATGTAAAGTACTGCGTTGCCTATGTTGTCCTGTTCTGATCTGCTCTGTACTGCCCACTTTTGTTTTATTCTCTTTCAAAAAAAAAAAAAAAAAAAAGAATCATACCAAAGGGCCCCACAGGAGCACACAAGCATTATCATCTCCCAGTACCCATTGCTTGCCAAGAGCAAAGAGTCACATTCTGCCAAGAGAGGCATCTGGTAGTTTTGAGCTAAACTCAAAAGACCCCCAGTTTGATTCAGAATTGGTGAGCTGAGTTCAAATCCTCCTGGCATACTTTCAGCTGTATCACCTTGAGGTGGTCACCACCCCTCTGGACCTCAGTTCCTCATTTTCAAATAAGTGTAACAGTACCAAAGATGTCAGACAACTGTAGTAAGGATTAAATAAAATAATAAAAGTGCAAGGCACATAGGAAATGCTTAAAAGTGGAAGGAGATAGCAAGTAACAGAGTTTGATGTTTCCAGATCACCATAACGTTCGAGAAAAAAATACAACCACCACCCCTAGTGTAATGAATACTTTGATCTGTTTTTGTCCCCGATTTCTGGATGGAGGATTCTAAATGCATAGCTTAGAATTTCCTTAATTGAGGGGAATGTCTCCCTAGGGTCACTGAGTAGGGAAGAAAGAGAATTAGTGGCATTCCAAAGGCCACTAAAGGAAGTTTATGGAATCACTGAGAACCCAGAAGTTCATCAGTCTCTTCTACCGCCAAGCTTCCCAAGCTCCTTCCATCACACCTGAGTTGACAATGCTAATGAGGTGACTGCTGGTGAGGCGGCAGGTGTCCTCAGGATAAGGTTGCCAACTGTGTGATTAGAGGGTTGGGAACTGGAGCCAGTCCAACCTCTAGGGAAGCAAAAAGAGCTGGAGATTGACTTCCATCACATAGTCAATGCTCAATCAATCATGCTTACATAATGAAACCCCAGTAAACCTTCTGGATACCAAAGCTTGGGAGAGCTTCCTGGTGGGTGAGCACATTGATACACCTGGAGGGTGACAGGCTCTACCTCCATGGAGAGAGGCATAGGAGCTCTGCATTCAGGTCCCACTCAGGTCCTTTCTGTGTGTCTCTTTCTAGCTGGTTCTGATTACAGCCTTTAATAAAACTATAATCACACATAAAGAGCTTTCCTGAGCCCTGAGAGTCGTTCTAAATTATTGTCTCTCAGAGCTCCTCTTAACCCCTGGGTTTGTGGCTACTTGGTTCAGATGTCCTAGGGACCCTACTTGCAACTGGCATCTGAAAGGAGGGCAATCTTCAGAACTATGCCCTTAGGCTGAGGCTGCCTTTGAGGGGTTAGTGCCAGAACTAAACTGCAAGTTACCAGCTGGTATCAGAAAAACCTCTAAGATGAGCAGTAACACTCAAGAGCTCTTCCCCTTTTTACCTGGAAATAGCCCTTTTCCGCTTCTGAAAGAAGTTAGGCTGTTAAAAAGCTTCCAAGGCTTTAACTCTCCCCTTTAATTTCACACGAAGGTGAGAAGTTGGGTTATCATACCTTGAGGATCAGCTCTGAGGCCATGAGGGCACAGGCAGAACTGGCATGGAACCCCCCAAAGGAAAAGTGAGGTGAGCAACCCTGAGCTAACGAGACGCAGATCGAATTGAGGTAAGCTAGCATCTGCCTTCTGGAGAAGCCATGGAAGGTTCTGGCCTTCTCAGGACCCCAGAGCCCACTGATAACTTCTCTAAGTAGTGGCACTGGCACTGTACACTCAGATGAAGGGGGAGAACATCAGAGAGCAAGGTGAGGAGACAGCAGGAAGACACCAATCCTCCTTCCTCATAGGGTCTTCCCTAGTGCCACTGAGCAGGGAGGAAAGAGAATTTGTGGGAATCCAAAGCCACTAAAGAGAATTTGTGGAATCCCAAAGCCACTAAAGAAGTCACTGAGAACCCAGAAATCCATCAATCTTTTCTAAACACCAGTCGTCCCTCCTTGCTACACCAGCCACGGGCCATGGATTAGCACTGGCCTGCAGGATTACATCTGGGTGGGAGAAAATCTCAAGAGAACAAGTGGCTAATTGGGATTATACAAGAGGAACTCTTAGGCACAGGGTCCTGGCCAGTGCCAATATTTTCTGGGCATACCTCACAATAACTGTAACAGGTAACATGTGAATTCAGTCTAGGTACAAGCTAGAGGCTGTTGCAGACACAAGATTTACATGTCAGCAGCACACAGGAGAGATGAGGTACCTGGCCACCAGAAGCATAAGGCAACCTTGTGCTGGGTTGAGCTCTTAAGTTCACTCCTTCTAGCTGCCCTCAACTCAGCTGGGACTTAACGGCACCCCCAGTTTACACCAGTGGAAGTAATCTAACAGCTGCTGGCCCAAGGTCAGAGTTGAGAGAGCTGCAATCTCCTATCTTAGGCTAGAATGTCCTGGGTATCTGTGAGTCAGGCTGAGTTTTAGGATTCTGCCAGTTCATGACTGCCACTGTAAGTGTCAATGAGGTCCAGGCAATGGCCCCTGCAGAGTCAAGAATTCTTTATCTCGTGGCCCTGAAGCAAGGCCAGCAGATTGCTATAGCTGCTGGATGCAAACAGGAGCCTAAAGAGAATTCTTTCTGTGGTCTGTTGGCCATTTCAGAACTTTGGAAATGGAATGGTCAATTCATCAGAAAGAAATAGCAGGTGAGTATGGCAGACTTTAGGGGGCCTGCAGGGGAGAGACCCTGGCACCTCGGGACCTGCACCATGCAGTTGACTCAGGGTGCCAAGAGAACAAGGAGCTCAGCTCCTTCCCTCTCTGGGAGGTGGCTGTGAGTGTGGCAGACTTTCGGCAGCCTGAAGGAGAGACCCTGGCGTGTCGGGACCTGCACTGTGTGGTTGACTTGGGGTGCCAGGAGAACAAGGAACTCCCCCCACTCTCTGGGGGGCAGCTGAGTGTGGGGCAGACTTTCGGCAGCCTGCAGGAGAGTGACCCTGGCGCATTGGGACCTGCACCATGCGGTTGACTCGGGGTGCCGGAAGAACAAGGAGCTCCTTCCCCTCTGTGGGGGGCGGCTGTGAGTGTGGCAGACTTTCGGAGGCCCGCAGGAGAGAGACCCTGGCACATCAGGACCTGCACCGTGCGGTTGACTCCGGGTACCAGGAGAACAAGGAACTCCTCCCCTCTCTGGGGGGTGGCTGTGAGCCTGCCGGCGTGCAGACTGAGAATCAAACATTTCACCTGCACTCCTCACACAGCCAGGATAATGTGGTACAGATTCCCGTCTGAACTTGCCTTGGCTGCTGACTCCTCTCCTATAACCCCCCATTTCTCATGTGCCAAAGACCTCTCAAGCCTCTCCCCATCTGCACCCCTCCCACCAAACCAGCCCACCTTCCTTCTCTCCAAAGTCTACTGCTAGTCAGATTAAGGACTACAAATGCGCCTAACCTCCCCTTGCATCTGGGAGAGATGCACTAACTCCTCCCCCAAACACTTCCTAACCTCTCTCCTTGGGGCTAGCCCCCAGTTTGTCTGGCCACATTCTTGGTTTTCCCCTGGCTTTGACAGCCCTCTGGGTACACAGCTGTGCTCCTCACTTCTGGTCAGTGTGCTCTGGCCCACAAATCTGGGAGTGTGGGGCCTCTACCCTGAGGCTCCTGGGCTCACTAGTCTTCAGGCAACTTAGCAACGCATGGGCAACAATCCTGGACATGAACTTCAGGGCAAGGGCATCCCCTCTGCATCTGGACTCTGGGCAGCTTTCTAGGGCTGGAGGCAGATCTTACTAGAAAGAGCTCCACTTGTCTACCTCTGCTCAGCCTCTGTCACAGCGCTGGATACTAGGTGTGTATCCAGCCCTGCGCCTGCCCTGTGCTAAGCTCCTCTCTCCCTGAAGGGCAGAAGCCCCTTCCTCACCCTATTCCTGCCCTTAACAACCATCTAGGATGAACGGTGCTGGAATGTGAAAATGGAACACTTTCACACCATCTACCTGGCCACCCTGTCTCACCTGCAGGAGGGGCAGGACAGATGGTGCTATCACCTAACTAGTCACCACCATTCGGCCATGGCCAAGGGGAGGCCTGAGGGATAAGTGACACTCAGCATTGCTCCAGAGCACAGGTGGACAGGTGGGAGGACTGGGACCCTCCTGCTTCCACCAGCTTCAGGAGCCCGCTGGGGAGCCCCCACAAAGCTCAGTCCTCAAGGTCGCCCTGTCACACTTCAGCAACAGTTCACTGACACTACTGCAGCAAAGCAGAGCCTGTTCTGAGGGCAAACACTCAGCTCCACTGGCAGGATTTTATTAAAAATAAGCAGCCAAATCATTATTGAGCTTTTTTCCCCTCAGCTTATGGCTCAGAAATATTCTTGTAATCTTCTGGAAGCTTAGTCCCACATGATTAAGCACGGAGATGAATTTTTCCCCTTTCAACCAAATGAGGGTGAGAAAATTCATTAGTGAGCATTTACCAGTAGCGAGAGAGAGTGTCTAGAAAGGAGGAAAGGAAACTCTAACACTTACTGGGCTTCTATTCAACACTGAGGCGAGGAATCTGGCAGTTTTCTTAGTGTTCCTCATTTAATCCTGTCACAATGAGATCCAATGAGTTATTATCCCTAAGGTCACAGAGCTAGCAAGCAGTGGAGCTGGGGCACAAACACAGATGTGATGCTGAGGTGGACGCCTCACCCACCGCACTGTGCTGACTTATGCAAAGGTCTGGCAAGCAGAAAAACAGCAGAGCCCTTAAGGTAGAGTCTGGGCAACTGGGCAGTTAATAGGGCTGTGGCGGGGAGGGCAGAGTGAGGAGGGGGGTCCCCCTGGGCAAAGTGAACAGTGTGAGCAAACAGAGGCTAGGGATAAAAAGCTTGTGCGAAGGGGCAGGAGGCAGGAGAGCAGGTTATGGGGGAACATGGACACCCCTCAGCCTGAGCTTTGTCTCAGGGAAAACGGAGCTCGACATGGTGTGTGACAGGAGAGCAGGCACTGTTCGAGGAAGCTTTGTGTGACCACAGGGTTGATTTAAACCCAAACCCACCTCCAAGACAGAGGGAGCAGCGGGGGAGGGGGAGAGGCAAGACAGGTTGGGGCAAGGCCAGATGGTACAAGCCAGACCTGCCATCAGGAGCTTGGGTCTCCCAAGACAGTGGGAGCTCCAGAGGAGCCTAAAGTAGAAGGTGATGCACCCAAGTGCGGTAGCTATCATTTTGTTAACAGCTCTGCATACTTCTCCCCATCCTGTGTACTCTCCCAACAAAACCCTGCCACTCTTCAAGGAGTGAACAGGATGGGCCTGTCCACATGACAGAAGGCACTGTGTGATTCCAGAGGCTAGAGCAGAAAGGGCAATACTGCTTATTCATAGAGCTTGCACATTTTGGAATCCAGCCTTCAACCAGCCCGTGTGTTGTGAGGAAGTCTAGGAGAGCCTACTGATGCATCCATGTGGCGAGAAACTGAGATGCTAGCCACTACCCAGCATTGACAGCAGACCTCAGTGAGCCTTCAGAGCAAACCTGCATGGTACGGCCTCCAGGCTGTAAGTGCCTTCGGTGATACATGGAATAGCTTGCACTTGCCCTGCTATGTCCTGCTAAAATTACGAACCTTAGAGCAAAGTAAATATTCTCCTTGCCGCCAGGTTTTGGGGTGGTTTGATACATAACATTAGGTCATCAAGGCAACAACCCCACAAGTCAGAAAAAATCTTACACTGCTCTGTGGAAGAGTGGCCAACAGAGGCCGGACTGGGGGGAGCAGTCTGGCAAGACAGAGGATTTCAATGCAGAGGCTGCAGAACTGGGGAGGAATATGGTGCAGAAAAGAGTGACAGGACCCTGTGGCACGCCAGAGGCTTCCTGGCACTTGGCTTTGTGACTAGCAGATGACAGAGTCATTTCCTAAGTTCCAGTGAACTGGATGAGGTACAACACCAAGGAATCATCCTAAGTTCAGGTCACTTGTGTAAGCTTTCTTTATAGTCAGACCAAAGCACAAACAGCCCCACAGTTTTCAGAAAAAAAAATAAAAATAAAAACAATCATTCAATCTCATAATCAAAGGATCAAAGCTTATTTTCTATGAAACAATTATTTTAATTCTTTCCCAAGCTGCTGACTCAAAGGTCCTGCAGATGCACATGCTGTCTAGAAGAGCTGGGTCTCCCCGCAACACACACACACACACACACACACATACACACACAGAATCACACAAATGCAGGAGGGAATGAACACTGGTCCTTCATCGTCAGTACCAGCGCCACCTGGCTCTTACCTAGGCGACCACTCACGCTTCACTCTCAGCCTCCCACGAGCCTGGCACCACCTTGGTGGCAAGGCCCAGGTAAACAGATTTTTGTGCATTCTTGTGGCTTCTAATTAGCTGCAGAAGATAGTAAGGCGTCTCCACCCACTCAGCAAACACCCACTGAGGGCATATTCTGTGCGAGCCCGTACTGCGCAGATTTCACAGTGAGAAAGCAGATGCACGTCTGCCTTTCAGCAGCCCTTGGCCAGTGTGGAGCTAGATTCATATGCAAATTCCTAAAATGCCAGGCAACAAGGAAGGTAGGCCACTAACAGGCTGGCAAGAGGAAAGGCCACATCATTTTGTGCTTCCTGGAGAAGGTGGCACCAGGGCTGAATGACTGGAAGAGACCTTGATGGAGGAAATAGTGCTCCCAGAAAGGGGCTAGATGGAGCCAGGGGGGTGGGAGGCTAGGTGTCCTCAGTACACAGTCATGCACCAACATCACTCTATGGCTGCCACGTGAAGTCAGCTCTACCAAGTGTTTGGGGGTCAATGCTCTGGGCATGGCTTATGCCCAAATCACAGGTAAGAACTGAGTAGGAGGCGAGTCCTCAGACTGCTGGTCTGACACTGTGTCCTTTCACTAAGGACACAACCCTGCCATCTCCACAGTGCACGGGGAGAGAGAGACAGCTGCTAGGGCCAGAGGGTGAGGCAGAGCACAGAGACATAGCTGGAGCCTGGAGCGTCTGCCATGACCTGGCAGCAGCGAGCCACACACTGGGTGGTCCCTTGCAAGCCAAGCCAGAGACTGCAGTCTGCCCTTGGCCTCAGGTTCACACTACAGCTGTTCTGCTACACAAACAGTGGGATTTTACTTGCTCCTGCTGAGGGTCTACAGAGTGGGGGGCCTAGGGTGGAAGCAGGGGCAGGCAAGAAAGATGTGGTGTAATTCCAAGCCAGGCTGCTTTGGTGGGCTGCCTGCCTCTTTCTGGGAGAACAGGCCCCATGCTGGGAAAAGGCAAACCTGATTCCCCTCTGCCCTGGCCAGCAACCTAATTTAGGTGGGCTGGACAATTCAGTTATTTCATCGGCTCAGTTTCCAGACCAGATGGGAAAGGCTGTGTGAATGCTGGGCAGACCTCAGAAAGGCTTGGTCCAGCCCCGCAGCTGGGAAGGAATACAGGCCATCCTGGCCCGGTGTCACTGTGCTGCAGCAGCCTCGGGAGAGGCGTCCATCATCTCTCTGCAACCTGCCCCGGAGCCCACTGTCACCGGGCTGACTATGGGGCCCATGGCGATGAGACCAACAGGTGGAGGCACCGGTAACAGCAGTCCTAGCCTTGTTCCCTTTTACCCTTTGTTCACAAAACAAAAAAAATCCATCCTGATCCTTCCAGAAGGGCAGACAAGCCCCTGTGCTCAGAAGGCAGGTGACAGCTCCCACCTGAGCCTTGAGGGCCTGGCTGGCTCACTACAGACTAAATGAGGAAACAGGTGAAAAAAATCTCATTTCAAACCATCCCCCTGAAGACTCAGACAGTAATTAAGCAATACGAAAAGCTCTTCATTGGACACTTTAATTAAGTGTGTTAATTCCCTCTGACAGAGAAGGCACAGCTGCCTGTGCCTCACCCAGGAATCCAGTGACGATGGAAGAGGGGAAGCAGAAGGCAGGAGGTTGGGGCAGGACAGGCTGGTCAGGCCCCAGACCATCTTCCTCCACTGGCTGAGAGCAGACCCATGTCTGCTCCTCTTGCTTCCCCACTGGTACTCCACCCACCCCAGCTCCTCTAGCCATGCCCAGTGACCTTGGAAGCCTGCTTGACTCAGGGCTGTAGAGCCGCCCACCCTCTCCCTGGCCCCACCTGCCGGGAAAGGAAGATCTTGGGGGTGCTGAGGAAGTTCTAGCCTCATATCTGCCCCTGACTGTTATGGACCGCGTAACCCACAATCTTTTCAGGGCCTCAGTCTTTCCATCAGAGCAAGAAAGAGCAGGACCACTGGGTCGTAAAGAATCTTGTGAACACATGAGTACATGCTTCAACCACAGAAAGGATGAGTGCAGACAGAGGAGAGGAGAAACAAGGCAAAGATCCCCAGGACCAGGAAACCAAGACTACAGGCAAGCATCCTCTCAGGATGGGCAACCCTTTAGGAGTCTTCCTAAACACCTTCCTCAGAGACAAAATGGCTTGCTGGGGCTCCATTTGGTGATCTGGCTGGGGACGGGAAGGTTCAGCCTCAGTTCTCCTTGCTACATTAACACCCTGGCCCTCCTGCTTCTTTTCCCATCAGCAGAAAGGTGAGTTCCAGGGAAACAAGTGGCCAGCAAGGCTGGACTGTGAGCAGCTACTCCTCAGGGTCCAGCCAGCACCTCTAGCTACCGCAGATGGATGCTCTGTGTGGTTTGCTCTCCTTGGTTTTCCTCTTTGCCTCTCCAACTTCCTTTATTTTTCAACTCCCCCACTGTCAGGTTTATTGAGGTATAACTGATAAATAGAAATTATACATATTCAAGACACACAATGTGGTATTTCAAGATACACACATATGTAGGTGTGGAGGTACATGCTAATAATCTCAGCACTCTGGGAGGCTGAGGTAGGAGGATCACAGAATCCCAACCTGGCCAACTTAGCAAGACACTATCTGAAAATAGGAAAAAAAATTGTTGAAGGTTTCTAAAAAGGCTTGAGATGTGTGTCACTGATAGAACACCACTAGGTTCAACCCCCCAGTACCAAAAAAACAAAAAACAAAAAACGGAAAAAGAGAGACAATTGTTTGTGAAAGGATACTACAAACTAACACACTCATGATCTCAGTTATCCTTTTTTGTGGTACAAATACTTAAAATTTATTTTACTAGACACAAATACTGCATAATCTCACTTATGTGTGGAATCTAAAAAAAGTAGAACTCACAGATAGAAGCACGGTGACTGGGGACGCAAACTTGTACACAAGATGAGAAAATGCTGCAGACTGAAGTATGGCATGGGGACCACAGTTCATATACTGTGGTACTACACACAGAACTTGAAATTTCCCACTTCCTTTCCTCCCCTCCGAAAGTCCCCAGCCCCAAGAGCTCTCAGGAGACTGCAAATCTCCCCTGCCCAGGCACACCTGACCTGAGATTTCCTCAGGACAGTGGGCCAATCTGTTTCCCTATCTGCTATGCTCAGGCCTGCTGTGTAGACTAACGACTTCAGATACATGGCCCAGATGGTGCCTCCCACTCCCTGCCTCTAACAAGTGCTGAAGGAAAGGGTCAAAGCCAACTTCAAAGTCAAGCTAGGACCAGCAAGGGCTCTTGAATCCCAATGCGTTCCCAGTTCAAGGTCAGGAAATAATCTGGAACCTTTGGCTCCAACTTCTCTCACATGAAAACGAGGAAGAAACTAAATTGGGACCAAGAAATGGCAGGCAAGAACTCGATTGATGGCAAAGAGCATGGTCCCTTAGAGACAGAAAGAACAGGAACACCAGACTGCTGAGGGTTTAGGAAGAGAGGTGTCACCTGGAGCAGCCTCTGTTTGTGGCAACAGACCATGGGGCTCACCTACAGGCCACTAGGACGAAGAGGCTGCACTCCAGAGTAGGACCGCACATTGAAGCCTGGGGCACCCTACACAGATGTCAGAGGGCTAGTGTGGGCTAAGGAAGGCACCCTGCCTGAGAGCTATGAGCCGGTCAGTCCCCAAGGTCCAGGCAGAGCTGCCTGTCAAATGACAAGAGAATGAGGGGAAATGTGCCCACCGACGTACATCTTGGCTCCAACTGAGTGCACAGGTTGAGCTTGAAGCTCTTCAAACTCTGCTTCTACCCAAGTGCTTGCCAGGCTGGTGGCAGACACTTCCCAAGCCTGTGTTGCTAGATAACTAACTACCAAGAGAGGGACTCCTTTCCCCCGCAGGCACAGTCTTCTGACCCTTAGGCCTCACTAACCCTCAGTCACTTCACCACATGTCCATGTCCCCCTTACCCAGCCTCAGCCCAAGGAGGGGCTCTGCTCCACTGTGCACTGGCAGGGAGCGAGCACTGTGCTCTCTGGCCTGGGACTGCTGTGCACAAGGAGCATCCACCCTTACTTAACTGCCTGAGTAACTCCCCACAAGAAATGGTCATGAAACTGAAATTTGGACACATAACTTTAAAACAGGATCATAAGGTAGTAGCTACTTATCAATGACAACTCTCAAGTCTTTTGAATGCCTGCACCCTGTTTGGGGAGGTCCAAACCCACTAGGAGCCTGCCTTCCGCATGCTGTAGGCACAGGACTTAGGCTCCTCCCATCCGGGCGCTCTCACAAGACTCCACCAGACATGAGACAGCAAATTTCCCTCTGGAGGCTGCACCCTGACGCAGCCACGCTGTAGCGCCCTCTTGAGCACTTGCCAGTGCCCAGCATAAGAACTGCGTCTCTCCCTGGACCCATCCTGCTGGACTCAGGCTGCTGCTCTAAGCCTGGTTCTCCGATTCCCTAGGGCAGTGGTGGCAAACCTATGGCACACATTTCGCAGCTGGCCATTTGTATTACTGAAAGCTCTAAAAGGTTTACCATCACTGTCCTAGGGACGCACCCGGTGAACCGCCCATTTTTCTATTATATTCACTGTCGGCTCAAATCAACCAGACAGTGAGACTGTTTGCAACTATGATTTCTACATGGTAAAGGTCAGGTAAGCTCAAAAGAGAATGTTGGAACAAAAAGTTTGCTTACAGAAATACATTTTGCAACATCCTCCCCAGACTAAGCATCTGCCTGAGTTCCCTGTGGTCAAAGTGGAAAATACAGTATGACCAGTTATAAGAGTCACAATATAGGACTGAAGGTATGGTGCAGTGGTAAAGTATTTGCCTAGCAAGTATAAGATCCTGGGTTCAATCCCCAGTACCACAAAACAAACAAATAAGCAAAATTTGTAGCACAGTATTCTCCCTAATCCACATGGGGTCTCTTCTAAGGTCCCAAGTGGATTCTTGAAAGCCTGGTATTACTGAGCCCTACATACTGTTTTATCTATACATACATAGCTATGATAACACTTAGTTTCTAAATTAGCAAGACATTAATAACAATTATACTACAACAATAAAAGTTGTATGAACATGCCCCCCATACCTTATTGTACTCACTGCAGGTAACTGAAACTGCAGAAGTGAGATGGCAGAAGAAGAGGGCCTGTTCACGAGATAAAACCATTGCTAACACTGAGCTACTTATAACGGCTGGGCAGGAGAAGGTTCCCAAAGAGTCTGGGGTACAGAAACTGTATGGCTACTACATGTACAGCATAGATCAAAAGCAAGACTGACAACCAGACCATGCAACAATACCTGCCCAAGTCAAAGTTCAGAGGCATGGACTCAGGCCTGTGAACCTACAAACATGAATACGTGCGAAATTAAGGCCCTGAGACTCTACCTTCTGATCAAGATGGAGTACAGAGACCAGATATATCCTCTCACTGCAAATAATTAAAAAACAAAAAAACAACAGGCAAAATATACAGAACAATGTGAACTAGGTAATGATTGCTCCAGAGAGATGTGGAAAAAGGTAAGATGACTACTTTCAGAAAGTTCCAGGCCACAGTCCAGGGAGGGGGAACTAGGTGGCACCTAGTAGACCTCCTGGCTTGAGGAAATGGAAGTGAGAGTGCGCAGGACGAAAGAAATTAGAGCCCACAAGACACGTGCACCAGAGAGGACCAAGATGCCCAGAGAGAGACCTGAGGGTCAAGGGTCTCCCCCAAGTCTTAAGCTGAGCACTAGAAGGCAGTATGTGAGGGAACTAGTGGGCCTGAGAAATGACTACCCAAGGCTGCAGACAATGCCATCCCAGCAGCCAGAGAGGAACACCTCATCACTCATGGGACAGCAGGAGTCCTCAGAAGGGCTGTGCTCACACTGGGTCATAACGAGCCACACACTGAGCACTGCCCAACTCAAAAACTTTCAGAATATTTCGAGGAATACAACATAGCAAAACTCACTATGTCTGACATCCAATCAAAAACTAATAGGCATGCAAAGAAGCAACAGATCCACAAAGAGGGGGAAAATAATCAACTAAAATCAACAGATGCCAGAATTAGCAGATACTGATACTAAGAAACAGTTACTATAACTGCATTGTTTAAAATGTTAGATAGGTTTGGCTTATTTTTAAAGAGACAAGTCAAATTTTCAGAGGTGAAAACTACTGTGCCACAGATGATTTAAACACTGTAAAAGAAAGATCAATGAACTTGAAAACATAGTCATAAAACTATCTACAATGAAACAGTGGAAAAATAGTAAGAATAAATGATCAAAATACCAGCAAGCCACAGGGTAACGTGAAGGGATACACCATCCAGGAAAAAGTGAAATGACATCAGATCAAAGTGTAAATTTACACTCAGGAATGGCAAACATGGGTACTACACGGATGAATAAGTAAAATTTTAAAGCATTAAGTCTGGGGGGGGGGCTGGGGTGTAGCTCAGAGTGCTTGCTTTGCATGTGTAAGGCCCTGAGTTCCATCCCCAGCACAGAGTGGAAAAAAAAAAAAAACTGGCCTCTTAGAAGACAATGGATTGTTTAAACAAAAATAAAAACAATGTAGTAGATCACAGACCTAAGAAAACATCAAGAGAGAAGTCACTGTTATTCTGTCTGAAACTATGCAAATCTCCCTAAATGAATAACCTTTGAAGTCATACAACAAAAATATTACCAAAATGGGACTCTATTCCCAGCAAAAATCTTTCACAAATGAAGATGAAACAGACAAACAGCCTGAGATCATGGCTAGCAGATCTGCAATGGGAGAAAAGAGGCTCCATGGGCAAAAGAAGAAGGGTATGTACATAGCCAGAGTGCGCAGAGGTCCTCCCCAGTCAGCCCACACACAGTCTGCACCTTCTGTGCCGCACTGGATCCCTTCAAATACTTGGTAGTTTCAAAGAGGTGCAGCACCCAAAGGAAGACTGGCACCAACCAATGCTGGTGGTAGTCACCCTCCAACTCAGAGAAAAGACCCCATCCACAGCACACATGGTTACTCGGTGACACAGCTTCCCAGGACAGCCAGAAGACACTGGGCAGAAAACGCACCATTTCGACTGGTTTGAGGACTGGCCCAGCAGCCAGACTCTACAATCACGTCCACATTTGAATGGCCACACTGGCACCAGAACAAACTAATTCATAGTGAGAATATGTACACTGTAGGGGAGGAAGAACATGTTGAAGTCCCACTACCTGATTACCTTTTGACAAAGCTCGTGTTAATGCAATTTGGTAGCTTATTTAACTGACAGAAGTCGTGGCCCGCTAGCCAGCATAGTTTGGCTAAGTAATGGATATGCTCATCCTTTTTTCCCAAGAGTAAGTGCTGCTGGTTTGGCTGTTAACAGCCTAAGGAATAGAAACAGAAAGACAGCAAAACTGGACAGACAAAGAGTGTAGAGAGGTATGGCTTGTGTTTCCCAGATTGTGTGTCAGGGGAACTTGGGAGCCTCCAACCCTAGGGATATAGCTTGGGGTGACCACAAGATGATGCTCACTAAGGAGGGTAGAAGAAGGTCTCTAGACCACAGGCTGAACAGTTATCAGAGGAACCCCTGGGCTGTAGGCCATGATACCAACTGGCAAACCCAGGATGCTCCGCGGTCTCCCTGAGTGCAAGGAGCTGCTGCTGGTGCCCGTTCTGCTGGTCCCAGCTTCTCTGCCCATACTCCTGCAGACCATCCCACATCCTGCTCATCATTGGTTGGCAAGGAAGAGATGGGAACAAGCCCAGCCTCTGCTCCCCAGAGCCACCTGGAGAAGGGAACACAGAGGGACAGTGGAACTTTCAAACCTACCCAGTCAATGAAAAGACTGGTCCTTCTGCCCTCTGAATAGACTCAATGTCACCTGTTGAGGACTCACTGCGGAGCAGAGATGACCTTCCTGGTGATGATTAGAGGGGAGGACCATTGTCTCCAGGAAGGAAAATGCACTCTACATCTCAAGGATCCTGGGCCTGTGAATAGACACAGGCAGGAAGACCACTGTTCCACCAGCTCTGGTGAACTACAGGGATTGTTGGTCAGACATCAGGGGCCAGGATAGGGAAAAGAACGAGGATCTGCCCTCTGGAGTTGGACACCTGGGCACCAGGACAAGGAGACATTAACCAGTACCTAAGCCTTCTCAAAAGCACTCCCACCAATGGTGTACCTCATAGAGGACTACAAAGATGATCTCATCAGATGAAATGGAAAGCCACAGAAGAAGGGCCACCTGTCCAGTATGACAGCACCATGGTCACAGCAAGATGCTTTCTCTTCAAGTGTACAACCGAGAGCGCAATCTTAGAGGCTGTTGTTTTTATTCCTGTCCTTGCCACTAACTTGAGTCTACAAGGCTTACTGGTGTGTCTCCAGGACAGGACTATGCTACCTCCTGAAGCCCCATTAGAAATATGCAACACAGGAGTGGCGACGGATCAGCAGGAAATAAATCACATACCAGCATGGAAGCATGGCTTCTAGAATGATCACAAATCAAAGTCGCCTCAGAATACCACACCATAACAAGAAGGTCCTAGAGAATGTCTGGTCCAGCCCTACATTCAATGAGAGGGAAAATGAGACCTAGGAAGTGCAGATTTGCACAGCACCACAGGAAGAGAAGCTTGTAGCAGACCAGGAATCAGGACCTGACTTGCAGTGGTACTTCATGGCTTGCTCCTGGGCAACAGTTTACAGTAAGCTCTTGTTACAACCTTCACTGTTCCTGGAGCCTCACTCTACAAAGAAGAAACTGAGAAAATGTGCTTCCTCAGCAGAGCCGGTTAGAGATGGAAGGCAGTTAGCTTATACTCTCACAACCCCTGCTCTGAATTCCATTCTGCGAAAGTTCCCAGCCTTACCTCAGCTACCTGGATCACTAATGGGATCATATGCTTCTAATCCACAAGCAGGTCCTTTCTTGTTCAAAGTCACCTTGAAAAGACCTAGACATTTGCATAGGAAAGTGAGGACCTGCATAGGGCCTGGCCCTATAGACATCTGTGGGCTTGTCTCTTTCTCCTGCCATGTCCCCAACATGCACACAGCAGGACTCAGCCACCGTGCACTACACCCAACTCCTTCAGCGCAGCAAGCCCTTCACTGTCCTGACACAGCAGGGCCCTCTAGCAGTGTCTCTCCTGGTGAAGTCCTGCTCACTGTGCCTCCTCTGGGAAGCCTTCCTGACTCCCTAAGATGACTGTGCTCCTAGCCTTGCTGGTGTTCATAATATTCACATTCCTAATGACAGGTTTCTTGCCTGCCTACCTTGTGGCAAGTGATGATCTGAACATCTCACGTGTCAGAAAGCACAGCATCACCCATGAAAAAGCCTCTGCAGTGCCCCCAGGATAAGGTGCTCTTCCCATGAGTGGCTCTGGAAGCCCTGGAGAAATGAGGTGGTAAGGCTGCCCCACTTCCTATCTCTGAGCAGTGACAGGGAAGAGGAAGAAAATACTGTCCAGGAAGTCAGAGACCCAGGCTTCTTCCCTGCTCAGCAATAGGCGCTTCGGAGTCCTGCTGTGTGTGAAACCCTCCTCCTCCTCTCAGAACCGTGCTTTCTCTGGCTGTAACACAGGGTGAGCAGCTCTACTCGCAGTGTCATGCAGCTTTAGACTGTAGCTCCTTTACAGAGATGGTCAAATGTACCTGTATTTCTTTCCCTTAACACAGGGTTAGAGTGGGAGCTGGGATGAGGTCTCCAGGCCTTGCCTGGCCTGGAACAGCACTGCAACCCCTCCTGGCTCTCTGGCCCTTTTCTGCCCTCGCTGGTTACCATCTAGCCATATACGTGCAGAAGCATCTTGGGCAAGGATCACCTGGGAGCTGTCACCTGTCCTGCTGTCCTCTCAGTTCTTCTGTATGGTAGAAGCACCTTCTGGCAGCAGAATGTACAGGACAGGCCTGTTCCTATTGCCTAGCAACTCAGGCCAACCACACAGGAGGAGAGAGGAGCCAGGAGATAGTGGGGAAGCCTGGGCCCCAGGTGCAGATGACCAAGAATTCCTCCCAGGAGAACAGGTAGGCTGGAGAAGTCTTTGCACGAGGGGCCCAACCAGTTCTAGGGAAAGCAGACGGCAAAGCTTCTGATCCCTTCTGTCCAGTAGAATGCTCACCTCCAGGCTAAAAGTTTGGCATCATGTTCAGAGCTGGCACTGAATTACAGGCCAGAGTTAGAGCTTCAATGACCCAAGAGGTCACCTGTCCAGTCACCTTTGGGGAGCATATCAAAGATGCCAGAGATATGCTGGGGCTTATCCAATACACAGCAGCCCGTGGTAGACCTAGGACAGAGTCAGGGTCTCCAGGACACTGATACCTCCCGGCATGATGGGAGGATGTGGCCATGGAAGGTTTATCTCACAGGAGCTACAAAGCAGCTGCCTGGCTGACTGCTTACTTCCTCCTCTGCAGCTGCTTCTCAGCCTGAACCTGGGTAACATCCCTGCTCTGCCACAGCAGGCTGAAGGCCAACTTTCTATCAACTTAATTTCAAACCTCCTAGATAAGCAGTTCACTCTGCAGAAGAACAGAGAGCCTGTCAGGCAATGCCCCTTCCCTCAGACCCTGTGCCCTCCTCCCTGCGATCCGCTGGTTCCTCTTCAGCAAGGAGCTTGGTACAGACATTACCCGAGTCACTTACGGCAGACCTCATGTCCAGGAGGACCTTAGTGTTCTCTGTTCCCTTTGCCCCACCCCTGGGCCTGGGCCTGCTGTTGAGGCCTGGGACCTAACTGTTCATTGTGTTCCTCATAGTGCCCTGGTCTGAATTCTGATTCCGCCACATTCACAGTAAGTCTTTGGGCAGGGCCAACTTTCCCCAAGTCTCTGCTTCCTAATTGACAAAACCCCATGTTCTTGGACTGGTAGGTGTGAAGAGACAAGAGTGTCCCTGGGGGCCTTGGGCATAGAGATATTCAAGGAATGCTATCTCAGGTTAACTGAAGGAAGGTCACAGGCTGCTGCTGCTTTTTTTTAATGCATTTCTCAGAGGTAATTTTTGCTTGAAAAGCTTTTTTCTGCCCTCAAGGGTTAGCTATCATCTGTGCTCTGGAAACCAGGCCTGTCCCTTGGGCATACGAATCCCTGAAGGACAGGTAGTGCCAGGCTGAAACGCACAGGTCCAGTTACCTAGGTTCCCACTGGTCTGGGTACCAACACATGAGGATAACTATGCTTTTCCACTAAAAATCATCCACTTTACGGAGATGATAAAGTATTTATAGCAGTGAATGTTTGCTTTTTAAAAAGATCCACTTAGTTTAAAGTTATGGAAATGATGAAAGGAATTGGAAATGTCAAGCCCCAAGATATAATAAAGATCCCCCTTGGGAGATCTTTGGAGTGAATCTTCACCCTTCCCTTCCCTGGCTCTAGGAAACAAAGAGTGGCCTGCCATTTCCAGTCCCCTTGGGGCTTCAGGGCCCCAGGCCCTGCCTAGAGCCCCACTTCTCTAGCAGCCTGTCTCCTAGGCTCTAACAAAAAAGCTGCCCATCTCAGGGGGCATCTGGTACTTCTCCCTGGCAACCTCCACCTAGAGCATGGTGACAAAAGGAAAAGGATAGCAGACAGACAGACAGCTGAGAAATGCCCAGTACAATTATGCCCATAGTCCACCCCTGATGTCTGTGGGTCTTGCTATTCTACCTCACCTTCTCTCATGTTCCTCAATGATTTTGTCCAACAAATCTCTAAATTATTCATAATTGAGACCAGGCGGCCCTGCACATTCAGCAACAGAGAAGACAGAAGGTGGGAAAAACAAGGGGACCCTTAAGATGGGACACACTACTAGGAGGAAAGATGGTAATTTACTATTACTGCACAACCAGGAAAGTTTCTAAGTTTCTTTTTTTTTTTTCTTCTGGAAAGTTCTCTAATATATAACATTGGAATTGAGGTTGCCATTTTCTTTTATGGTAAATACAGGCTAATTTTCATGGCTATGGTTTCAACAGAGTCCCTCCTCCAGAGGTTTAGTGTTAGAGGCTTGGTCCTCAGTGTGGTGGTGGTGTATTTAAAAGGTGGAACCTAAGCTGGACATATGAATGCATGCCTGTAATTCCTGCTCTTTAAGAGGCTGAGGCAGCAGGATCACAAGTTAACGCCGGCCTGAACAACTTAGTGACTTGGCAAGACCCTGTCTTGAAATGAAATAAATTAAAAAGAGCTTGGGATGTAGCTCAGGACAAAAGCTCTGGGTTCAACCCCTAGTACCACCAGCACCAAACTAAACCAAACTAAACAAGAAAAAGCAACTAAACAGAGGTAGGACTTAAGAGATCCCTCAACCAAGTAGTGCACCTCCAGAAGGGATGATGGGACGCCATGTCTCTGGTGTCCTGTTTTTTGCAATATGACCTCTTGACCCCACATGTATTCCCACCACTGTGATACCATCAGCTTTGAGATCCTTCCTAGAGCTGAGCTAAAGTCACCACAATGCTTTTGATTAATGCTCCAGAACTGTGAACTAAATAAATTCTTTATAAAATTAGCCTGCCTCAGTTATTTCAGAATAATGGAAGATGGATTATTTAATATATCGATCTTAGTTTGACTCTTTAAATAAATAAAAAGCAAAGGTTTTGGGTGTGCATCCAACATCCAAAGCCCCCATTTCATGCTAGCCACTGAAAAAGGGACAAAAATTGAGGGCAGAAAGCAAGACAGATACTGAGGCACACAACATGTTGGTGACTTTTTCCAGATCTCCAAGTAAGTTCTGGCAGGACTAGGTCTGCCATGTCCCTTCCCACCTCTGCTGGCTTAGCCAGTTCCCATTTTTTTTTTAGAGATACAGTGAGGAGGGGTGGGAGTTCGGTTCCTTGACATGAATTCCAATTCGGGAATGACCAAGGCTTAATGATTCAATCCTCTGCAAAAGATTCCCAAGTGTCCCTGGTAGGAACCTTTGGCTTGAGAAAGCCACAGGTGCCAGGATGAAGGAATTCTATTTCACAGCCTTCTTGACTCCTTTCACTTTTAATCTACTGATGGCTGTCAGCAAATCTTACACATTCAGGGTAATGTCATCATTTTCAAATCAAAATATTCAGTGAGCACGAATTGCCCACAGATGGGGAGAGTGGAGGAATGGGTAAAATGATGACTAAGATGGTCCTCTAAAAGTGCTTATGGTTGTCCTTGGGTGCTAAATTCAGTTAGGGTTTCTGTACCTGAAAAGGTTAATAAACATTTTAAAATCTTAAGTTAATAGAGGTAAAAGAAAAAAGAACATGGGGTAGCAGGTGGGCACTTTAAAAAAAAATGCTCAATAAAAACCCCAAAGCTGTTCCACAGTGCATGGCCAGATGGGTGTGCAAGCTCACAAGGCAGGAGGAGGTCTGGGAGTCGGTGAAGAGCAGAAAGTCTCTGTGAGGGCTCCACGAGGGGGAGGGGATGGCTACAGGGCTCAGCATGAGCCTTCGAGGCAGGAGGGCCACTTAGGCTCCTTAACCCCTAGGGAATGCAGGGTGAGAGTGGGTGGGGGGTAGCCCCTACTCAGCACCAGCACGCCATACTCCTGAGAGTCACCCTTGGCCTCCTCTGCCTCTGCCACACACAGTTTCTACAGAGTAGGACAAAAGAGGTTTCCTGGAGAGGGTGGCTCCTTACAAGGACCCATACCCACCGCTCAACAAAGAGACACAGTCTGCTGTTAGCAGAAGCACCTTCTCCGTTGAAGCCTACAAATGGCCCTTAACACCTGCACCAAGGCGGGCAGATGCCCCTGCTACCAGCTTCCTGCAGCAGCTGCTCTTGCCTCATCGCAGCTCTCCTAGGCCTCTGCTACAATTAGACCCACAGAGGTCTGTCCTCCCCAGTGAACAGTAAGTTCCATGAGGGCAAGGACACACTCAGAGACCTGATTAATAAACAAACAAACAAATAAATAAATAAACCGATAATGTAAGCGGGGAGGAGAGAGGTGGGGAGAGGGAAGAAGGATGAGTAACCCAATGGTAGCTGTCCATGGGGTAGTGACTGCACAACTTACAGGGTGCCATTTACAATGTGTGGATACCAGAATGCACAATGCAAGGCAGCTGGTCAGAGGGAGAGGCCAGCCTGCTAACCTTAGCCTGGGAAAGCAGACAGTCTGCCTTGTGTGCATCACATCTTCCTCTTGCAGTTGAAAGTCTCAGGAAAGGGAAATGGGATGAAGTCAACATATCACAGACACATCCTTGGCCTCCCTTCCCACTCTGCACACCAAGAAAATCCCTCATCTAGGGCCTGCAGAGCCCTGCCCACAATCTCACCCCATGCTGGGCTGACACTGTCTGCCAGACTGTATTCCATACAGCAGCCACTCTGCCCATGGGAGGGAGGCTTACAGGCTCATTCAAACCAGTTCCCTAGAATCTTTCAAGGACTGACCTGGAATTATCTGGCTGAGGGAATCTTCCCTCTTGGTCTGCTCCAGGCATGGCTCTCCTCTTCAGAATCCAATGCCCAGGCACAGGAAACAAGAGGTTGTGTCCCTCTACTCTCTTCCACTGACCCCTTTCTAGGAGACTCAGCTCATAAGGGAAGGACCATGCTATTGTAGAAGATTCTGCAGAGCTCAGCAGGCCCAGTTCCCTTCTATAGAAAGGGAGGGGCCTCCAAGATCACACAGTTCCAGGCAGGGGAGGGATGAGGACCAGACCTCAGGAGGCTGCCTCCACTGCACAGGCTGCAGAGGGTGCTCACGCACAGGACCAGCAGAGGTTCAGCTGCACAGGCAAAATGGAAGAGCTGGCAGCAGTGGCAATTCTCCCACTTCAGCAGGCTCAGAGCTGCATCTATTCTCTACCTAACTCTGCAAAACCTAACATAAACAACCCACCAATGACACAAGATATTACCAGGCTACTCAGGCTCTTATGACTCTCTGCCAGAAGGGACCAGGGTGGCTAGCAGCCAATGTCACTAATCGAAGTGCCCCTCTTATGACCACATTCCGAGGGCCTCAAAACCCTGCTTCCCAACCTACTAGCCCAATATGCCCACCAGATCACCAAACCTTACCATCTCAGAGCCCTCAGTCCTTCTCACAGAGGCTCCCCAATTCCTGATTCCCCAGTTCAAGGTCATCTCATTTCCCAAAGACATGCTAGTGAAGAATGGTGGCCTGGAAAGGGAGATGTGAGTTTCTGCTCCTGAAGAAGTGTCAACAACTCACAATGGGCCTCCAGGCAAGCTTTCCTCCTTCCCTGGTGCTCCCCTCCCAAGAACAGGTCAAACAGGCTTGTGCAAGGGGTGGGCATTTTTTTTTTTTCTTTTTAGGCTCCAGGCTCTATTTCTATGGTTTTAGGAACCACAGGGTTTGCAGGGCTCTGTCGGGGGCCTTGGCCTATGAGCAGTTTCCCAAGGAGCCCAGAGGTTTCACTCCAATTCACTAGAGGCATTTTCTTCATCAAACTTTGTGTTCTTTATGGACATGTGTTTAGACTTGAAATAAACAGTTTACTGAGATCCAACTACAGGCTCCGAGGTACATGGGGAAATAGGAAAGAGAAGGAACTGCCTTCAGGCTACCATTTTTCAGGGGCAGAAACTGAGTTCCAAGAGGCCTCACATTTGGCTTAAGGCAACACGACTAAGAATTCAACTCCTAGGCCGCCTGATACCTGCATACCCCCTCCCCTAGGGCTAACTCCTAAATCTCTTCTAGGCAAAGGGAAATGTCAGCTCCCTGACACCAGCATCTATTACCAACGGGAAAGCAAAGTCCAAGACGCAAAGGCAGCTGGCTGAGCTGATCTTGAACCGAGATGTCCCAAACCCATTTTCCATGTCAGGGCCAAGGAGACCGACCACCTTCTAACACCCTCCTTCCAACCCTCCATCTCAGGTAAGGAGCATCAGCAGACAGGAGGTTAGCCATGTGACCTCGGAGCCCACAAGCACACGCGTCACAGCCGCACTGTAGTCTGAGCCCACCAGGCCCTCCTGTCTCCCTAGTCTTGGCCCCATGTAGACAAGCACACAGCCAGCTGCGCAGGCCTGATCTGCAGAGACAGAGCAGCAGGTCCTGCCCGCAGAGAAGGTGTCACCTTGTGCCCTGAAGCCCCTCGAGGGATGCTCTGTGAGCCACTCCTTCCCACAGGTGTTAGAGGGGTCCCTGCTCCTCAATCTGGGCTTCCTACATGGACCAACCTGGGTGTCTGGGATGCTTTTCTTTGGGGAGGCTTCTGGGCAGCAGAAAAGCCCTCGGTCTCCCTGCCTTGGTTCTGGCCAGTTCCCTCCGTGACCTCCCCTCCCCCAAGAAGGGCGGGGAGCTGGGCGGTGGGGGTGGGAAGAATCTGCAGCCGCTGTAGCTCTCTGGAGGGTGCTGGGAAGCTGGGCAGGGCGTGTCGCCTGGGCCTTTCTCTACCCAGCACCGGGGTAGGGGCCCCTGTATCATCCAACAAATCACCTGGCATTCGGGGAACCTTCGCTGTCATCATCCACACCCTGAAACCCCAAGGAGGTTAGGACACTGCGAAGGGTGGCAAGCCTAGAACCTTCCACCCGGTCAGACTTAACCCAGGGGGAAAGGGAAGGAACCCCGTTTTTCCGCGGCCCGCACCTGCTCTTTGGGTAAGAGACAAGTGGTGGTCTCTCACCCGGCGACCATCTGCTCGGGCCTGCACGTGCCCTTTCTCTGGGCTCCAAGCAGGGTCCGCAGGGAACCCCTCCTGCGCAGCCGTGCAGGGGTGGTCAGACTCCAGCCCCACCTCTTTCTCCCGAGAGGGACGCAAGTCTCTCGCCCCCACCCACCCCCGCCGGCACCGGGCCACCAGCGCTGTAGCCCGCAGCCGGTGCCGCAGTGCGAGTGAGCCGCGAGCCCCACAATCCGCCGGCCGCCGCCCTCTGCCCCGCGCGCTGCACCTGCGCTCCGTCCCCGCCCGAGCCCACCCTGCCCCCGCCCGGGCCGCTACACCTCCCAGTTGCCCTCTCCAGCCTCGGGCCCAGCCCCTCCCGGGACCACCCCGACCTCCCCATTCTCAACCGTCTCCTTCACCCAGGCACCTGGGGAAGGGCCTTTCAGGGCCCGGGGTCCCACGGGGTGGGCGAATGCGCGGCTCGGAGACGCGGCGCCGAACCGAGAGATGGAGCCGGGTACTCACCGCTCTGCTCCCCCAAGAACACCAACTTGAATTTTCTCAGTGGATTCCCAAAATCTCCCCCTGCGGACATGGTGCTGGCAGCCGGGGCCGGGAGAGGAGGAAGCGAAGGAGCAGGGAGGGGAGAGGAGGAGGGCGAGGGGAGGCGGCCGGCGGTGCGGGAGCCGGAGGGGGAAGGGCAGGCTGCGCGCGTCCCTGACTCCCCAGCTGCGTCCCGGCCCCGGCCTGCGGCTGCGTGTCCGGTGGTGGCGGCGGCGGCGGCGGCGAAGGAGGAGGAGGAAGGCGCGGCAGAGGTTGCCGAGGGCGGCGCTGGCTGCGGAACGAGGGGCGCGCGCTGGACGCCCGAGACGCGGCGCGGGCAGCGAGGCGCGGGCGGAGCGGGCGGAGCGGGCGCAGGGACCGCGCGCGGCGGAGGAGCGCTCTCCCGACCGCGCCGCTCGGCCCCCTCCGCGCCTTCTCCGCCGGCGCGTGCGCTCTGCGCGCTCCCAGCCTCTGATGTCATGCGGGGCCTGCGGCGCTGCGGGGCCGGGGGTGTGAGCCCGCCCACCCCGCGCCCGCACCTGGGCTGCGCAGCGCCCCCTCGCCGCGCCGCGAGAGGCCCTTCGCGCGGTCTCCCGCCACCCTGCCTGGTCTGTCTTCCTCGCTCTACTCTTTTTGAACCCGGAAAAATGGCACGGAATTGTCAGGGGACTTTTGCTTCTGGTCCTTTAAACCTGGAAGCTTGACCCTTCCTCCACCTCGCGACACCCCCTGCCGGCGCCGTGGTCCGAGAGCGCGGAGAGGAGGAAGGAGGTTGAGGAAGAGCCGGGCTGGGCTGGGGGCGGGGGGAGATTGACCAGTACCTGGCGCTGGCGAGGACGGGCGTGGGGCACGACTGTTGCCCAGCGTGGCGTCTAGCTCTCCTTCCCGCTAGGCCCAGACGCGGTAGGGGGGACTTAGGTGAGGTCTGTCGGTTTCCCCTCAGACCAGGCGGGCCACAGAGGAGGCGCCGGGGTAGGGCGCACTTACCTCACACCAGCGGCTTATTGGGCTCGTTTTATGCTAACTCCTTTCTACCTGCCCACGGGAGAGAAAGCACAGCGACGCCCTGAGTGCCAGCGCGGCTATTTCCAGTGCCCTGAGCTTTTTGACCCTCATGCTGTCAGACTGAAAAACGCCACTCCTTGCACCAACAGTTAAGGATAGCTGGACAACGAGCTATGGGACAGAGACCTCCCATTTTCCTGTGTGCTCTCCTGGACATTGCGGCACAAGGCAGTACTTTGTGAGTGGATGACAGTAAAGAGTAGATGCTAAGCATTAGCAGCCATTCCAGGTCAGCTCAATCCCCCCAACATCCTGATTAATGGAGGTTTTACCAAGCTAACTCTTCCTCTCCTGCCATCCGTGGTCTTGTTCTGCTGTGACTCTTCTATGAATATTTAACTTGGGATTATCATCAGCAGGTCTGGAACATATTATGTGTGTTACACAGAGAGTGAGAAGTGGATGCATCCTTCATCTGCACATTTCCAGTGGATATTTGTCTCACTCTTTGGACTTACAGGGCTTGTGAAAGCTTGTGAGCTCCCTGCGTCTCTCTGCTGTTGCTTATTCAACTCCTGGCAGCAGGTGCCATGGAAAGCAACACGAGGCTCCACCACTGAACCCTAAGACCCTAGCTCAGAACTTAAGAAATACTTGTTGCATTCTCGAGGACATGTCTAGAACCCATATCAAAACAACTGTTCCCTGCTCACAGTTCCCTTTGGTTTGGAGCCCCAGGGGTTTGTAGGTCATTGCCCTGGGATATCAACTTGACTGGGAGTCACCAGCCTCAGGATAACCCTCCCACTTCCTACCCCATCTCTGCTGTCTTAGGAGAGCACTTCCAGCTGGAGGAAGCTTGCCTTTCCTGCCTCTGGAAAAGGTACCTTCACGGAAGGGCCAGGGAAGCCACTGATCAAGGAATCCAACCAGGCAGTGCGCCTTTAACCTGTGCTTTGTAGCAACATCGGGTCCCATCTCCCCACAACCTCTCATGCTGTCCTCAGGAGATCATCTGTGGCAGGACAGACAGCTGAAGGAGTGCACACTGAGCCTAGGGCAGTATGGGGTGGAGGGATGGAGTATGGGCACTCTGAGCACCCCTAATCAGCCAATGTGCTATGTCCACCTGGGCTGACCATGGACCAGGATGCCTTGCAGGAGTCTGTCCAGATTTTTCTAGTTCAGATTTAAAAAACCAATTCCAACTTCTGGACTGGCTTTTGAGCTGGGGAAGTATCCACGTTGCTCACACAATGTGAGTTTGATGCTGTGGGAATTAGAACCTCAGAGACTCCATATCTGCTCTGTCCTCTCTCCTCTGTCTCTATCCTTGCTGTGTCTCCTTATTTTGCACCTGCCTGTATCCTGCCATAGAGCACCCAGGCTTTCAGTGAAGGGTAGAAAATGTGACCACTTTGGCAACCCCACTAGAAAAAATTTCTTCCATATACCATCTTTGTATTCCATCTTTTAAAGTCCTGTAAAACATTTTATCAAGTGTGTACCCTCAGGTCTGATAAAAAATAGTGTGTTTAAATTTTTAAAAATGTGTTACAGTAAAAGACACATTGCCATTAATCCCCCTGTCATTTCTAAAACACTTATCCCATTGTTCTCACGTTCTGAGAAACCTTCTTTTGTGGGTGTCATTAGCTACTCCATCCTAGCTGCACAATGTCCTGAAGCAATTTAAAAGGTTTACTTTGCGTGGTCATTATCGCTTTGAGGAAGAACCAGAAGTCGCCCGGTGCCAGATGCGGTGAATAAGGTGAATGAGGGCACACTGTACTGTTTTAGGAGCCTGCCTTTCTGTTCGATGGCACTCAGCAGCAGCATCCACCCAGTTTTCATCATACCTCATAAAGTCATTCATCAAAGAGGGCTTCCAGAACTGCTTCAGAAAGTGGCAAGCATGACAGGATAAGTATTCAAAGTGAGGAGAAGCATTTTGAGAGGGATTATTCTTAAACATTCACCATTCACCATATTATTTTGAGCGATCTGTGTACATATACAGAAGTTATTAAAAAAAAAAACACCTCACTGTGACTGCCCATTTGTTCTCCATCCAGCTAGAGAAATTACAATACCCTTGAGCTATACCCCCAACTTTTCTTCTCCTTCCTTCCTCCCCAACTTGAATATCCAGTATCCTGACTTTTCTTTGAGTTTTGAAACATTTGGATGTGTACTTCAGTAATGTATTTTCTTTTGCATGTTTTAAATTTTATGTAAAGTATCAAGTTATATATTCTGTTCTATGACTTGTACTTTTCTTCACATTATGTTTCTGAGATTCTTCTGTTAACACATATAACAGCAATTCTTTCCTGTCCACTCACTTAGTACAGTATTTCACTGTCTGCCCCAGTTCTTAAAATTATTTACAATAAAGTGTCCAGTTTTTTTAAGTGAAATAATTTTAGATCCACATCGAGATGGCAAAAAGTAGTCCAGGAATTTTCTGTACATCACTGCCGTGCTGGCCCATGGAAACGTCTTATGTAACCACAGGACATTAGCAAAACCAGGCAGTTAACATCAGAAAAGGTACCCAGCTTTCTTTTTACTATTAAAGCAACCTACTATGCACATTCTTTTTTTCCCTAAGATTTATACCCAGGAAATAAATTATGGAATAGAATTAAGTGTTCATGAGAAACTGTTTCCTAAAGATAGTAGCCACATCATATAACTCTACATCTCCACTGGTTTTTCATTTTGTTCATGATGGTCTTAGGTATTCTTTGTCTTTTGCTATTTATATACATAATTTGTTAAAGCTCAGCTTTTTATTTTGAGATCATTGTAGATTCACCAGCAGTTGTAAGGAATAAAACCTACCCTGTGTGTCCATCATCTGGTTTTCCCCAACTGTAACATCTTGCAAGACTACATATACTGTAGTTAAATAGCATAACCTGGTATTAAAACAGCCAAGGCAACAGAACATTTCCACCACCACACGGAACCCTCCTACTCCCCCTCTTATAGCTACATTCACTTTCCACCCACCCCAACCCACCCTCTAACATCTGCCAAACACTAATCCTTGATTCATTTACATACATTTGTCATCTCCAGAGTTGAAGTGAAATTACACAGCATATGATCTTTTGGAGTTGACTTTCTTTCTTCACACAGCATAGTTTTATGGAGATCCATCTGAGTTACTATTTGTTATCAGTAGTTCATTGCCTTTTGCTGCTGGGTAGTGTTCCATTGTGTGAATGAAGCCCAGTTTGTTTAATCATCCCCCTGTGGAGGACATCTGGATTATTTTCAGTTTGGGACCACTGCAAATAAAGCTGCTATAAACCTTCACATATAGAATTTTATGTGAACATGAATATTTATTTCTCTAGGATAATGTTGAGTCATATACATGCTTGTTTGTTTTGTAAAGAAACTCACGAACTTTCCCAGTGTGGCTCTACCACTTTATGCTCTATGCAGAAATGTATGTGTGATCAGTCTCTCCAAACCCTCACCAGAATTTGGTGATATTGTAATTTATGTTTTAAGCCATCCTGAGAGACACATAATATATGTCATTGAAATTTTAATCTACGTTTCCCTAATGGTTAACAATGTTTAAAATCTTTTCATGTGCTGATTTACCATCTACATAGCCTCAGGTGAAATGTTTGTTCTTTTGTCTATTTTTAACTGGATTTTTTTTGTTGTTTTTGAGTATTGAGAGTTCTCTCTATGTTCTGGATACTGCTCTTCTATCAACTATTTGCAAATATTTTCTCCCATCTTGCAGCTGTCTTTTCACCTGCCTAACAAGGAATTTTGTAGAGTAAAAGTTTTCTATTTCAATAAAGCCCAACTTACTATTTTTTTCTCTTATAAAGTGATTTTGGAATCTAAAAATTCACTGTCAAACTCCAAGTCCCAAAGATTTTCTCCTATGTTTTTCTAAAGGTGTTAAAAAGTAATCTTATATTTTTACATATAAGTGCATGGGCCATTTTGAGTTAATTTTTTGTGAGTTGCAAAACTCCAGGTGTAGGACTTTTTCCCTCTAGAAATGTCCAGGTGGCCAGATGCTTCAGCACCGTTTGCTGGAAAGGCTGCATTTCTCTATTGAATTACTCTTATACATGTATCAAAGTCTTTGGGGTCTTCTTACTACAAAATAGTGATGGAAGTCCAGACTCCCTACATGTTCTCTACTAACACTGTAGGTGGGAGACCCCATAGCGATGAAATTCCTGGCTCTGAAACCCCTCCACGCTAACCAACGAGTGGGATACTGTATGGTTTGAATGTGTTCCTCGAATTCATTTGTTAGAAACATAATCTCCAAATTCATGTTAATAACATAAGGAAGTGGAACTGGTGGGGGATTATTAAATTATGAGGGCTCTGTCTTCATGAATAGGTTAATCTGTTGTGGATTAATGGATCAAAGGATAATTGAGGGGACTGGGTTTATTCTAATAGTGAGCTCTCTCTGCCGAACTTGCTCTGCCTTGCCACGTGACGCCGTCTACCATGCTACGGTGCAGCAAGAGAGTTATTACTTGAAGTCATCGCCATGATCTTGGACTTGCAAGCTTCCAGAACTCTGCGCTAAATAAATCTCTGTGCTTTATGAACTACCCAATCTCAGATATCTTGTGATTGATACAGAAAACTAAGGGACATCTTGGTATGGGCTGGCAATAGAAGTCTGCGCCTTCCACTTGGATTTTGCTGGCATAGGTAGATGGGTATGACACAGATTTTTCTGTGATGTTTGGCTGTAATAAAGAAGTCACTGACTAAAAGTTTTCTGTCTTGCTAACTTACCCCTTTCCTGATCCTTTAACTAGAGATCAAGCTTTCCCTGGGCCTATATTTTTGCCTGTGCTTGTTGGTATCTTCAAGATTCTAGCTTCTTTAACTCCAAATCCAGGTATATGAGATATAAGGAAAGCTCAAGGAGCCATGCTGTCTCTTGGATCCCTCAGTCCCTGTATTTTATCCACTTTTCAGAGTTCGCTTGTGTTTGTTTTGTATACAATATCCAGAGTAGAATGCATCTGTATTTAGCAGAAGGACTAGGAAAAAATACATATATTTCATCTTTCTATGTACATATTTTAATATAAACTTACATTGAAATATACATGTACAAAGCCAGATCACAAATGAATCACTAATTGACACTACCATGTGACAGTCACTATGCTATTGACAGATGTGTCGCTTAGTGACTTTAAGAATGATTCTATCCATGTAACCAGCACCCAGACTAAGAGAATCCGTATAATCAGTACTGTAGAAGTCCTCATCATGGCCCTCTTAGTAGTTACCCTGTACTTCTCACATGGAAATAGGCACTTGGATATATCAGCATGGCTTAGTTTTGCCCATATTGACCTTTACATAAGTCATCAATCAATATGTATTATTTTGCATCTAGCCCTTTCCCTCAGTATTGGCTTTGTAAGATTCACTCATGGTATTGCATATAGTATTAGTTGGTTTGTTTTCACTGATGTGTAATGTTCTCTTGTATGAAGGTCTCGCCATAGAAGGACATTTCAATTGTTTACCATATGTGGTTATTACAAATATTGCTGTTACAAAAAATCTTGTCCAGCTTTTTGGGGGTGAATGTATGTACTTAATTTCCCGTGTAAATATCTAAGTGTGGAGTCGCAGAATCATAGAGTATATTTTTAGATTTGCCAGACATTTATTTACAGCTTTCCAAAGTGGTCATACAGCACACTGCTGGCCTTTGAGAGACAGTTCTAGCATTGTAGGCCTGGCAACATTTGCTGTTATTACTCCTTTAATTTTGGTAGATTTGTGGGGCTGCCACACAGCAGTTGTAATTAGTATATTCCTGATGAGAAATGGTGTTGAGCATCTTATTGTATATTTATTATCCATTTAGGTAGTCTCTTAATGAAGTATCTGTTCATGTGTCCCCCCCCCCTTAAATCGATTTATCTGGCATTTCTTACTGATTTGTAGGAATGTATTCTGTATCCCGGTATTTTTGTTAAATGTGTGTTACAAATATGTTCTCTGCCTGGGGACTGCTTTCTTACTTCCTTAATGATATATTTCAACGAGCAGAATGTCTTATTTTGTATTAGTGTGCATTATTTATAGAGAACAATGGGCTCTATTTTGACATATGTGTATATGCATATAACATATTTTATTGCCCTTTGCCCTTCTTTTCTCTCCCTCTCTGATTCCCTTCCTTTTGTTTAATAGTCTCCCTTCTAGTTCCATGTCATCTTCCCACTCCCATGACTCCACATATGAGAGAAAACATATGATGTTTGTCATTCTGAGTGTGACTTATTTTGCTTAATGGATGTTATTGCCAATCCATTTTCTTACAAATGGCATTATTTTATTCTTCTTAACAGCTGAGTAACATTCCATAGTGTATATACACCATTCATTTTATTCAGTTGATAGCATCTAGGGTGTTTCCATAGTTTAGCTATTGTGGATTCTGCCACAATAAACATGGGTAGACAGGTCTCTGTATATTGTGTTGACTTCAATTATTTTGGATATATATGAAAGAGTGGTATAGATGGATCCTTTGGTGGCTCTATTTTTTTTAGGACTCTTCTTACTTACTTTTGTAGTGGTATATTAATTTACATTCCCATCAACATTGTATAAAGGTTTCTGTTTCCCTACATCCTTGCCAGCATTTATCATTTTTTGTATTCTTGATGATAACCATTCTGTCTGGAGTAAGATGGAATTTCTGTAGAGTTTGTACATTCTCTCAATGATTAATCATGTTGACTTTTCTTTCATATATTTATTGATCATTTGTAATCCTTTTGAAAGGTGCTTGTTCAGTTTATTTTGCCATTTATGATTTAATTACTTGTTATTTTGGTATTAATTTTTTGAGTTCTTACTATATTCCGTATGTTAATCCTCTGTTGGATGAGTAGCTGGCAAAGATTTTCTCCTCTCTGTAGGCTGTTTCTTCAATCTGTTATTGTTTCCTTTGCTATACAGGAGTCTTTTAATTTGATGGAATCCTACTTGCTGACTCATGCTATTATTTCCTGCGCTATTGGAGTCCTATTCAGGAAGTCTTTGCCAGTGCCTATGTTTCAAATGTTTCCTTTGCACTGTGTGATAGCAGTTTCACAGTTTCTGTTTTTATATTTAGATGTTTGATCCATTTTGAATTGATTTTAGTATAGGGTGAGAGATCAAGATCTAGTTTCAATCTTCTGCAAGTAAATATTCAGTTTTTCCAGCACCATTTTTTTTGTTGTTGTTTGTTTGGCGTGTGTATTTTTTTTTTTTTTTTTGGTACCAAGGCTCGAACTCACAACCTTGCACTTGCCAGGCAGACGCTTAGGCCACTGAGCTAAATCCCCAGCCCGGTGTGTGTATTTTTGAGACAGAGTTTCATTATGCAGTTCAGGCTGGACTTGAACTAACTCACTTTGTAGCTCAGGCTGGCCTCAAATTCACAGCAATCCTCCTGCCTCAGTCTCCTGAGTGCTGGGGTTACAGCCATGAGCCACCATGCCCAGCCCCCAGCACCACTGTTAAAGAGGTTATCTTTTCTCCACTGTATGTTTTAAGCACATTTATCAAGAATCAGGCAGTTGTGTTTGTATGGGTTTGTTTCTGTGTCTTCTATTCTGTTTCATTGGTCTACACATTATTTTTATGCCAGTACCATACTGTTTTTGTTACTATGGTTTTGTGGTATAAAGACTGATAAAAATATGTTGTGTGTTTGAATTTTTAACATGTATTACAATAAAAGACATATTGCCATTGATTTCCCTCAAAATAAATCCTCTCACTTCAAACACATTTATATCATCATTCTTGCAACTTTCCGAAGCAGTTCTAGAAGTCTTCTTTCATCAGTGTTTTTATGAAATGTGACCAAAAAAATTCAGTGAATGCTGCTGTTGAGTACCATCTGACAAGAAGACAGCTAATAAGTTCTGGCTCTTCCCCAAAGTCAAGATGACCAAGAAATGTGTTATGGTTTAAAACTAAAATGACCCCAAATTCTTACCTGTGTGGAATGTGACTGGCTCATGAGGACACTGTAACTGACTTGCTGTTAGAAGTTGGGTCCTGGTTGTAGGCTAGCCACTGGAGGATGACCAGGAAGGGTATATCCTTTTTTAAAAACATCTTAGTACATGTTGGCATTATGTACATGGAGTTTACATGCAGCATAGGGAGTAGTACATATATGTAATACAGCTTGATTCTTTTAAATTCTCCCCTCTCTCCCCATCCACCTCCCTCCCTTGATCTCTAGATCCTCCCCCCCCCATTTTCATGATTCTTACTGTTGTGATTACTAGTAGTATATGTTTGTGAAATGTAACATTCACTTTCATTGTGGGTATTTGGTATACGTGCATCTCATATCTTAGATCTTTGTAGTCTATCCCCGCCCATGCCTTGCCCTTGGTCTCTTGAACCCCTTGTCATTTACAAAAGATATCCCTGTTTCCTTCTATCAATACTTTATTTTGCTCTTTAATTGAACCATGCCTTATATAGATAAGAGGTGTTATAGAGTATTTAACCTATCTGCCTGATTTATTAACTTATTTTCTAGATATCTCCATTTTCCTACAAAAGTCTTGAATTTATCAGACCTTATAGCTGAGTACTATTCTATTATGTATAGATACCACGTTTGCTTTTTCATCTGTTGATGGACATACAGGCTGCTCCTAGGATTTAGCTATTATGAATTGTACTGCTATAAAGATTGGTATGCATGTATTGCTATTATATATCTTTAGCTCTTTGGGAAGATACCTAGAAGAGAAATAGGTTAAATAGAATTGCTCCTTTTCATTCTTTGAGAAATCTCCATACTGATTTCCATAATGGCTGTACTACTTTACATTGTCACCAACAGTGTAGAAGGGTTTCTTTTTCACCACAGCCATGCCAGCATTTGTTATTATTAGATTTCTTGATAATTGCCAATTTTTCTGGTGTAAGATGAAATCTTAGTGTTGTTTTAATTTGCATTTCTTTAATTGCCAGAGCTGAACATTGTTTTCATGGATTTATTGGCCACTTATACATCTACCAGAAGTGTCTATTTATTATAGCTGCCCATTTAAATTTTTTTTTATTTTAAAGAGAATAAAACCAAACAAAATAAAACAGAACAAAGCCAATCAAAACAAATGAGTGTAAGTGACACAAGACTTCAAAACAATAGGAAATCAACAATAGTTACTGTCATGCCTGTTGTTGTCTTCAAAATAGTTGCAGATACTTTCAGACACGGTAAAAATCAAACAAAATAGAAGAGTAGAACCAATAAAAACAAACCAATGAATGCAATAAAGGACTTCAAAACAAGACAATAGTAAATCCAAAATAGCTACCATAATGTATCTTGCTATCTTTGAAATAGCTGCCCATGCCATCGGATATATCAAAATCAAACAAAACAAAACAGAATAAAACCCAACCCAACAGAACAATGAAAATGATACAGGACTTCAAAACAAGATAATAGGTGGCTACCACCTTCAGAAGGAGATCCTCCGTAGATGCCACACCATACCATTATCCTTTGAATAGATGATCAGATTACCAGCCCTAGACCTGCAAAGTCAGTCAGTGAAACTCTCAACACCACAAACATCAAACTGTATTTTACCTCAATAGCTATCATCACAGCCTGTGTTTCTCCAGATCAGCTGGTCACTTACGGGTGGTGGTAGGTGGGGGTTGGCTCTTATAGTTTCCCAGCCCATGTACCAGAAGGGATGGGGTCTGGCTGTCTTCCTGGTGGTCCACACATGGTGCTGATTCACAGGGAGGGCCTGATTCTTGGTGACTTCTTGTTCTCTTCCTCTGCAGTCTGTGAATGGTGCTGACTCACAGAAACAGGCTGGGGTCTGGCTGTCCCCCTAGCAGTCTGTGCACGACACTGATTCATAGGGAGGGCTTGCTTCTTGGTGACTTATTTTCTTCCCCAGTTGCCCATTTTTTTAAAAATTGGGTCTTGTATTTTAGTTGGTCTAATTTTTTTGAGTTCATTATATATACAAGATATTTGTTCTCTGAGTATTAGAGGACAAAATCTTTTTCTTCTTGCTCTGTTGATTGTTTGATTTTCTATAAAATTTTTTTTAATTTGATGTAATCCCATTTGTTGATTCTTACTGTTATTTCTTTTAAATATAATTTTATTTTAAAGAAAATAAAACCAAGCAAAATAAAACAGAATAAAGCCAATCAAAACAAAATAGTATAAGTGATACAAGACTTCAAAACAAGATAATAGGAAATCAAGAATAGCTACCATAATGCCCCTCATTGTCTTCAAAATAACTACCTATACCATCAAACATAGTAAAATCAAACAAAACAGAACAGAATAGAACCAACAAAACAGTGAACACAATACAGGATTTCAAAACAAGATAATAGTAAATCCAAACTGGTTACCATAATATGTCTTGTTATCTGTCAAATAGCTGCCCATGCCATCAAATGTAATAGAATCAAACAAGACAAAACAGAGTAAAACCAAACACAACAAAACAATGAAAATGATACAGGACCTTAAAACAAGATAATAGGGAATTAACAATGGCTGCCACCTTAGAAGGAGATCCCTCACAGAGGCTGCACTGTGTATCGTTACCCTCTGAATAGATGATCAGTCTTTAGGCCTACAAGGTCAATGAAACAGTAAACACTACAAGCATTGAGTTGTATTCTACTTCAATAGCTATCATCTCAGCCTGTGTTTCTCTGGATAAGCTGGTCTCTTGGTGGGAGGGGAGAAACCTTGGCTCTTCTTGTCTCCCAGCCTGCATGCCAGAAGGGGATGCCATCTCATTCTCCCTATGCCCCACGCATGGCACCAACTCACAGGAAGGGGTTGGCTTCTTATTCTCCTCCCAGCAGCCTGCCAATGCCACCAGCTCACAGGAAGGGACTAGCATCTGGTTCTCTTCCCTGCTGCCCATGCATGGTCCTGACTCACAGGAAAGAAATGACTTCTTGTTCTCCTCCAAGCGGCCTGCAAATGGCACCCACTCATCTTACTGTCATTTCTTGTGCAATTGGAGTTCTGTTCATAAAGTTCTGCCTAGACCTATGACTTCAACAGTTTTATCTACTTTATCTTTTGGTAGGTTTGCTGTTTCTATTTTAATGTTTAGATTTTTGACCCCTTTTGATTTTAGTTTAGTACATTGTGAGAGATATGGGTCCAGGCTTACCCTTCTGTATATAGATAGCCAGTTTTCCCAGCACCATTTGTGAAAGAAGCTATCTTTCCTCTATCGTATGCTATTGGCCTCTTTGTCAAAACTCAAATAGCTGACTGGGTGTGGTGATATTTCTTGATCTTCTATTCTGTTCCATTGATCCACATGTCTGTTTTTGTCCCAGTACAATGCCATGTCTATTACTGTTGTTTTGTAGTATCACTCAAAATCAGGTATTGTGATACTTCCTGCTTTGCTCTTGCTGCCCCAGATTGTTTTTGCTATTTTGGGTTTTTTCTGGTTCCATATGAACTTTAGGATTTTGTTCAGTTCTGTGAGGAATAGTGTTTGTATTTTGATCAAGATTGAGTTGAACCTATTGAGCTCTGGAAATGTGTCCATTTTTAAAAATATTGGTTCCAGCTGTCTAGGAACAGTGGAAATTTTTGCATTTTCTGATGTCCTCTTTAATCTCCTTTTTCGGAATAATGTAATTTTCATTGTAGAGGTCTTTCACTTCCTTGGTTAGGTTAATTCCTAAGTATTGCATTCTTTTGATGATGTTATGAATGGTATTGTTTTCCTAATTTCTTTCTCAGTGAGTTCGTTATAGTATTGATATCCACAAACACTATCAATTTTTGTGTGTTGGTTTTATACCCTCCTACATTGATAAAATTGCTTGTTAATTCTAAGAGATTTTTTGGTGGAATTCTTAGAGTGCAATTCTATTTAGAGCATCATGTCCACAGCAAATAATGATAACTTGACTTCTTCCTTTCCACACAAATTCCTTTTATTTCCTTCTTGTATCTGATTGCTCTAGCTAATATTTTAAACAGTATGTTGAACAGAAATGGTGAATGTGGGCATCCTTGTCTTATTCTTGTTTAAGAAGGAAAGCTTTCAGTTTTCCCACATTTAATTTAATTTTGGTTTTTGGTTTTTCATAAGTGGCTTTTATCAGATTGAGGTTAAATCCTTCTATACCTATTTTCTTCAGGTTTTTTTTAAAATCAAAAAGTGCTATTGTATTTTGTTCAAAAGCTTTTTCTGCATCTACTGATATGATCATGTGGATTTTGCCCTTGTTTCTGTGTTTGTATGATCCTTTGGATTATGTATTGTTTTCTATTTGTCAGTATCTTACTGAGGATTTTTGTACTTGTGGTCATTAAAGAGATAGGCTTGTAGTTTTCTTTTTTAGTTGGATCTCTGTCTGGTTTTGGGATCAGAGTGATGCTGGCTTCCAGAAATGAGTTTGGAAGCACTCACTGAACAATTTAAGAAGTGTCGATTGTATAATGTCCGTGAAGTCTTTCGTAGTATTCACCAATGACTCCATCAGGTCCTGGGATTTTATTAGTTGGTAGTATTCTTATTACTGCCTCAATTTCATTGTTCGTTATTGGATTGTTTAAAATTTTTATGACTTCTTGGCTTAGTTTTGGTAGTTTATAGGAATCTAGGAATCTGTCCATTTTCAAGATTTTCTATTGTCGTAATACAGTTTCTCAGGGTAGATACTATCTTCTGGATTTAAATGGTATCTGTTGTGATTTTATCTTTTTCATTTCAAATTACATTGACTTGAGTCTTTTCTATCTTTTGTTTGATAATTTTGGCTAAGGGTTTGTCTATTTTGTTCATTTTTTCAAAGAACCAGCTCTTTGATTTCTTGGTTCTTTATAACTTATTTTAGTCTCAATTTCATTAATTTACTTCATGATATTTATGATTTCTCTGCTTAAATTTGGCTTGCTTGGATTGTTGTTTTTTGAGTCTCTTTAAATTTTTCAGTAGGTTATTTTTTTTTACTTGCTGTGTTTTTCTAATGTGAATATTAATTGCAATAAGATTCTCTCTTAGTACTGCTTTCTTTGTGTTTCAAAGATTACAGTGTATTATATTGGAATTGTCATTTGATTCCAGAAATTGTTTAATTTCTTCCTTGATTTTTTCTGTGACCTCTTGGTTGTTTGGAAGTGTGTCATTACATTTCCAGGTGTTTTCACATTTTCTATGATTGATTTCTATTTTCATTGCATAATGGTCTTACAGGAAACACAGGGTGATTTTAATTCTTTTGTGTTTAAGTAGGCTTTGTTGCATAGTATGTGGTCCTTTTTGGAGAAAGTTCTATATGCTGCTGAAAAGAATGTGTACTCTGTTGTAGTAAAGTAGAACGCTCTCTGTGTCTCTGTCTTTGTCTGCATGTGTGTGTCTGTCACTTTCTGTCTATATATATATATATAATATGGTATATGTGTTTAGTATTTGGTATATGTCACATTTATATTTGTTCACATGTATACCTATTTGTTCATATATTCAAGGGTGTGGTTCAACTCTGATATTTCTTTATTGATTTTTTTGTCTAGTTGATCAGTTTCTTTGCAAAAGCAGGCATTTAGGTCACCCATTATGATTGTGTCATTGTTTATTTGATCTTTTACATCCAGCAGTATTTGTTGCATGATGATAGATGCTCCAGTATTTGTTGCATATGTATTTACAGGTGTTATCTCTTGTTGGTTTTTCCTTATGTAGCATTCAGTGACCTTCTTTGTCTATTCTGATCATTAGCTTGAAGTTTACTTTGTCTGATAGTAAAATTGCTACCCATTTGTTTTCTAAGCACTGGTGCATGAAATAATGTTTTTGTCCTTTAATATTTTTATTCACGAATATCTTCTTGAATTAGATGACTTTCTTGAATACAACATACTGTTGAATTCTTTTTTAATCCAGTCTGCTAATCTGTGTCATTTAATGGAGAGTTAAGGCCATTAACATTGTGAGTTATTATTGAAAAGTGTTGATTTATTCCTACCATTGTGGTTCTTTTCTGTTAATGACTCCTTTAATTTTTTTCTATCTTCCTTCCTTCCTTCCATCGTTTCTTCCTTCCTTCCTTCCTCCCTTCCTTCCTTCCTTCTTTCCTTCCTATCTTTCTTTGTTGATGTTTTTCTATTTGCCTTGCTTGATATATTCATTCTATATGCATTTTTGGCTTTATTGGCTCCATTGTCTCTATCTAGGATATTCTTGAGTAGTTTCTGTATACTGGTTTAGTGTTCCTAAATATCTTGCTTTTTTTCATAGAATGGCCTTATTTCCCATCTATTCCGAAACAATACTTTTCTGGATATGTTACTCCGTATGGGAAATGGTTTGCTTTTAGGGCAAACTGATCAGATCAGATCAGATCAGGTAACTGAAAGTGTCTAAGGTTGTTTTTGCCTCAAGCCATTCTGATGTTTGAAGTTTCTGTTGAGAAGTCTGCTTGTATTCTAATGGGCTTACCTTTATATGTGATTTTTTAAATTTTCTCATATAGATATTAAAATTAGGGTGTTTTTCAGGGGTTGAAAATCTGGCATTTAATTATAATCTGTGTGGGGAGCTTTTTTCATTGTAGTTGGTTACTGTTTTGTAGGCCTGACTTACTCATATGTTAAACTTTTTCCTTGTACTGGAACATTTTCTATTATAGTTTTGAAATCATATTTTTTTTACTGTATTCTGTATTTACTATACATATATTTATTACTGTATTCCAGTTTCCCTCTAACTCCACTTAGCCTTAAGTAGATCTTAGTGTTGTCCAGAAGCTGTCAGGTGGTCAAATCTAGTGTTTATGATTGATTAATGGTCCAAGCATCTATCACTGTAAGATGATGTTTTTAACTCTTTCAGGAAGATACCTAGAAGGATATCTGGTCAAATGGAATTTCTACTTTTTGTTTTTTGGGGAATCTCAAACCTGATTTTCATGGTGGTTATACTAGTTTATATTTCCCCCAATAATATAGAATGGTCCCTCCTCTCAGCCTCACTAACATTTTTGGATTTCTTGATGATAGTTGTTCATTCTGGAGTAAAATGAAATCTCAGCATTGTTTTAATTTTCATTTGTCTAATGGCCAGAGATAACAAGTATTTCTCATGAACTTATTGACCATTTGTATTTCTTCTTCTGGGAAGTGTATCTTCATTGCTCATATAAGAAAACCCTATTTTTTGTGGGAATTATTCTATCTCTGACCTGGCAGACAGTCAATGAGATTCTTTTGATTCTGTTCCTGAAAACCTATTTCACAAATTCCTTGTATAATCATATATATATTTTATATGAAATATGTTCTTCTGGAGTACCCTAAAACACTATCCTTAGCAACACTGAGTATTCTGACCAATGAACATGACATTTGTCACCATTTATTTATTTAATGTCTCTTGGCTTAGTAGTGTGACTTTTGGCATAATGAGCTTGCACATCTTCATATTATCTTTAAGTATTTCATATTTTAATATTGCTATAAATGGTATAACTTTTTATTTTAATTTCTATTAATTTCTATGTATTTGTAGAGATACAATTAATGAATATGTGTTGGTTTTGTTTCTACAGACTTGCATTTTTCACTTCCAGTTGTTATGGTTTGTGTCTAGATGTCCCCTCAAAGCCTCATGAAGTCTTGGAGGGCAGGCTTTTTAGAGGTGGTTGAATCCAGTGTTTGTGACTGATTCATGGTCCAGTGCTGGGATTAAGGGTGTGAGTGCTATGCCTGCCCTAGAGAGGTAGCCTGCATATGATATAAGGGACAGAAAAAGGCTTGTCTTCTTTCTCTCATGTTGCTTTTGCTGTCTTCCCTTGATGCTTTGCTACCTTCTGAATGCCATGAATATTTCTCTTCAGTGAGGCCTGACTGCCAGGAGCCAGCCAATCATGAACTGAAACCTCTACAAACTGGGAGTCGAATAATCCTTTTTTCCTTTTAACATCTGCAACCTCACCAGAATTTATTATTGTTTGACTTCTTGATGAAAGACATTTGTTCAGGATTAGGGTGGAATCTCATCATTTTTATTTGTATTTCTATTAAAGAGCCAGCAACGTTGAACTTTTATCACATATTTATGTGCCATTTGTATTTATTCTTCTGAAAAGTGTCTACTTCAATTGCATATTTTTTATTAGCCTTTTACTTGAGGTTCTTATTTTTTGAGTTCTTTATTTTTTCTAGATGTTAGTCCTGTGAGGTGTAACTGGCTTAATTTTTTCCCATTCTGTATTGTTATTCCATTGGTTATTTTCTTTGCCATGTAGAAGCTTTATAATTTGATATAATTTCATTTGTTGGCTCTTAATGCTATTTCTTTTGCAATAGGGGCTCTATTCAGAAAGTCCTTGCCTACGCCTGCATCTCCAAAAGAGTTTTGCCTTTTTATTTCCCAGTAGGTTAAGTTTTTCTGTTTTAATGTTTAGATATTTGATCTTTTATTTTAGTACATGATGAGAGATATGGGTCTAGCTTCAGTCTTCTAAATGCGCATAGACAATTTGCCCAGAACCATTTGCTGAAGAGATGATCTTTGCTCCAGCATATGACTTTGGCCCCTTTGTCCAAGATCAGGTAACTGAATGTGTCTAAGGTTGTTTTTGCATCTTCTATTCTGGTCCATTGATTCACATCTCTTTTTAAATTTGTTACAAAAATTATTTTGGCAACTAACATGCTGCTTTAATTACTGTGACTTTAAAACTTGAAGTCTAGGATTGTGATGCTTCTTGCTTTGTTCTCAGGATTGATTTTGCTATTCTGAATCTCTGCTAATTCCAATTTAATTTGATATTGGCTATTAGTTTGTCATAAATGACTTTTGTCAGATTGAAGTAAGGTCTTTCTATGCCTATTTTTTCAGTTTTTTTGTATCATAAAGGACCACTAGATTTTGTCAAATGCTTTTTCAGCATGTTTTGAAGTGATTGTGTGATCTTGTCTTCTCATCTGTTTATGTGGTATATTACATTTATTAATTTGTGTATATAAAACCACCCTTGCATCCTTGGAATGAAACCTACTCAGTCATAATGCGTGGTCTTTTTGAAGATTTATTACATTCGTGGCCCTGAAGCAAGGCCAGCAGATTGCTGTAGCTGCTGGTTTCAAACAGGAGCCTAAAGAGAGTTCTTTCTGTGGTCTGTTGGCCATTTCAGAACTTTGGAAATGGAATGGTCAATTCATCGGAAAGAGATAGCAGGTGAGTATGGCGGACTTTGCGGGGCCCGCAGGGGAGAGACCCTGGCGCCTTGGAACGTGCACCTTGCGGTTGACTCGGGGTGCTGGGAGAACAAGGAGCTCCTTCCCTCTGGGGGGCAGCTGTGAGTGTGGCAGACTTTCGGCAGTCCAATGGAGAGAGACCCTGGTGCATCGGGACCTGCATCGTGTGGTTGACTCCAGGTGCCAGGAAAACAAGGAACTCCTCCCCTCTCTGAGTGGCGGCTGTGATCCTGCCGGTGTGTGGGCTGAGAATCAAACATCTCATATCATCCTGTCCCCGGGCCCCTGTCCCCCCTCCTTCTCCTCCCTGCTTAGCAAGTGGGAGCCAGTGAACTACACGTCTTGTGAAAAGATTGGCTATGTTATTTAGTATGAGCTCCCCATATGCAAAGATAAGGACAGCCATTTGGAAGAAAACAAGAGACAATATGACAGATAGTGAAGATCTCTGGTTGTCTAGCTTTGAAATTTATGCTTTCTTATGTCCCATTCTGTTCTGTTTTGTTGTGTTTAATTTTACTCTCTTTTAAAATAAAATTTTTAAAAAAGATTTGTTACATTCTATTTACCAATACATTATTGAGGATTTTTGTATCTATGTTTAGTAAGGAGATTGGTGTATAGTTTTCTTTTTCAGTTAGATTCTTGGGATCATAGAAATGCTGACTTCCAATAGTGAGTTTTGTATCCTCCTTCCCTTTGAATTTCATTTAGCAGTTTTAGGACTATTGATATTATAACCTCTCTGATGGTCTTACAGAATTTATGGGCAAATTTATCAGGTATAATACTGGACTTTTCTTATAATTTTTTTAAATTACTGCCTCAATTTCATTACTTGTTATTGGATTGTTCAGAATTTTTATGTCTTCTTGGTTCAGTCTTGGTAGTCTGATGTGTCTAGGAATCTATTTCTTTAAGATTCTCCAATTTGTTGGAATATAATTTTTTAGTTACTACTGATCTTTTGGATTTCTCTGGTATCTGTTGTGAGTTTACCATTTTTATTTCTAATTGAATTTTTTTCTAATTGAATTTGATATATTTTCTTCTTTTGGTAAGTTGGCTAAAGGTTTGTCTATTTTGTTCATTCTGTCAAAGAACAGGTTTTTTCAGTTCATTAACTCTTTGTATTCTTTTTCAGTCTCAATTTTATTAATTTCTTCTCAGATATTTATGATTTCCCATATTTTTGGGTTTGGACTCTTCTTGTTTCTTCAGGTATCTTGAGGTGAATCATTAAGTATTTATCTAAATGCACCCCGTTGTGCTAACGTAAGCATTGACTGCAATAACCTTCCCTTGTAGGACTGCTTTCATTGTTTCCCCTAGGTTCCGATATGTTATACTGGCATTATTATTTTATTCTAGGGATTGTTTAGTTTCTTTATTGATTTTTTTCTGGGATCCATTGAGGTATAGGAATATGTTATGTAATGTCCTGTTGTTAGTGAAATTTCTGATTTCTAATTTTAGGATGCTAGGATATGATAGGATACATGGTGACTTGGATTCTTTTGTAGTTACTTCAGCATGCTTTATGGACTAGTATATGGCTTGTTTTGGAGAAACTTCCATGTGTGGCTGAGAAGAATATGTAGTCTGTTTTAGTAGGTCAGAACACTCTATAGGTATCTATTATATCCATTTATTCAAAGGTGTAGTTTGGCTCTGATATTTCTTTGTTGATTTTTTTGTTTTATTGACCTCTTTTTGTGAAAATGGGGTATTGTGTTAGTGTTTATTTGATCATTTTATGTCCTGTTGTATTTGTTTTATGCAGGTAGTTGACCTTGTGTTTGGCACATATACATTTACAATTGTTATCTTTCCTTGTTGAATTGTTTCCTTAACTAATATGTAGTGACTTTCTTTCTCTTCTGATCAATTATATATTGAAGTTTACTTTGTCTGAGAAAAGTATTGTTAACCCTGCTTGCTTTCATAGTCTTGGTGCATAGAGCATTGTTTTCCATCCTTTGATTTTTAGCCTATCCATTTCTCTTTGCATTAAATAAGTTTCTTGAATGTAATAGATTTATTACATTCTGGGTTTTGCTTTGTTTTTTTTTGTTTTGTTTTGTTTTGTTTGATCCATTCTGCCAGGCTGTGTTTTTTAGTCAGAGAGTCAAGACCATTTACTTTGAGCATTATTATTGAAAGGTATTAACTTATTCTTTCTTGTTGACTTTTTCACTTTTCCTTCTCTGTCTATTTTGCTTACTTGATATGTTCATTCCCTCTGATATTTTGGCTTTCTTTGTTTCATTCTGTCTAGGATATTCTTGAGTATTTTTTGGAGTACTGGTTTGGTGTTTGCATATCTCTTAAAATGTTCTTTGTCAAGGAGTGCCCTTATATATTTGTCAATTGTAAAAAATAGTTTTGCAGGATATATTAGTCTTGACTGGATGTTATTTACTTTAAGGCTTGAAACACTTCACTCTAAGCTCTCCTGCATTTAAATTAGAAAAATCTGCTATAACAGTAATGTAATCTCATATATATGTATGTGTATATATATACTCGCTTCTTTCTAACAACTTGTAAGATTCTGTCCTTTTGTTGGACTCCTGGATTTTTACTAAGATGCATGGGGAGCTTCTCTTTCCATCACAGTCTCACCATAGAACTGGTGTTCTATTAGCCTTGCTTACTTGTATTTTGAAATCTTTCCTCACATTTGGAAAGTTTTCTACTATGATTTCTGTGATCAGATTTTTATCTACTATGTGCTATTTTTAAATTTCTCTCTCACTCCAGTTAGCCTTAAGTTAGTCTTAATAGCATCATCTAGTCACTCTTTGATTAAATTTCTTTCATCTCTTATTTCAATGCTTCTCTAAGTCATCATAAATCCATTTTGTCTTCAATTTCTGAAATCTTGACATCACTTTGATATTTCTGCTGCTTACAAGTTCTGTACACTTTTATAATCTGCATGATTTCTGTGGTACCTTTCATGGATTCTATCACTTTAAAAAATTTAAACTTGGGGTCAGGGATTTAGCTCCATGGCTTAAGTGCCTGCCTGGCAAATGTGAGGTCATGCGTTCAATCCCCGGTACCAAAAAACAAAAAAGTTAAACTTGTGCTTTGAACTATTTTGATTGGCTCTTCCAATAGTTTATATTTCTCCTATATCCACATTGGTCAGTGTATTTGTTAGTTCTACCATTTATGAACTCACTGAGATTCTCTAGTTTCTGTGTAATAATTTTGTACAGCTCTGTTATTTAGTGTTTGCTTTTATCTACAGCCTGCCCCTTGCATCTGCGCTGAAACAATTGAGTCTTTGAGGACATTTTGTTGTCTTGGTGCCTTGGTTCACAAACTAATTTTTTTCCATAATTTTGATTGCAAACCAGGTTGGATGAGAACCGAATAAAATTCAATGGTTAGGTTCAGTGTTGATCTTAAAGGAAAATTTGATTCACTTCTCATCCAGTTAGATTTGCAATGAGAATTGTGGAAAGAATTAACTTCATGAACCAAGGTAACACTATATATGTATATAAAATGTATCTATCTATATATTTATCTATATGTACCATTATACGTATTATATATAGTATAGGATATAATATAGGATATATTAAATATATAAAACATAATGTAATATATTATGCATATAGTATATAATATATATCCTATATGCAATACACATATAGGGTATATAATATACACAATACAAATAATATTTAAAAATACATAATGAATATAAAATATATGCTATATATATGTGACATACATAATGTATAATATGTAATATATAATGTGTATGTCATTA
>PVJX010013942.1:0-46149 GCA_004027295.1 Dolichotis patagonum
CTAATAAGTGAGGTTTGGATTTAGAGGTCCATTGCCTGCTATAATTTTTGTCTTTTTTTAACATTACTGAGAATCATTTCTTTTATATAATTAAAATAATATAATTAAATTACTCATTGGGTTGAAGAAAATCATAATGTTCATTTAATAGAATTTTCTTTTAGATTTTCCCAATTGTTTCAGTTTAATACTTTCCATTGTCTATATAATATTTTCTTAGAAACTTAGACTGAAAAAAGCTTCAATCCACGATAGCCTAAGCCATCTGGCTTATATACCAGTACCTGAAAACTGGGTACTTTTTAAATTGGCTTCAGTTTTTGATACAGTCCAAGTCTTATTTAGCCTGGCTTTCAAACTTTCCTGTAAATTCCACTTACAAAGTCAGTCTACACACTGCCAGAGAAAACTAATCCAGCTGCATCTTATATTACAGTAGTATTTTTAAAATTTAAAACTATTATTACAGAAGCAGTATATTGTTTATATTAAAATAGTATTTTATTGTGTGCCTTCCATGACTTCTGATCACAGGAATATTTCCTAAGTATCATTCCTAAGAAAATAGCCAGGGATATATATATGTGGAAAAATACAGTATCTTTTCAAGAGGAAATGTATAAATAAAGAAATTGTAATTAGAAGTTAAGTTTTTTTCTGAACTTGTTGCACATCGTAAGTAATCTGAGATGCTAAACTATAGACTTGCTAAGAAATGAAACAATTTTACCATCCTTTGCTATTACCTGCTTTTAGCTTATATACTGTGATAAAAAGTGTTTAAATTGAAAGTATTATAGTAGAAGACTCATTGTTATTAATCCACCCAAACATATTCCCTCTCTTTGAGCATGCTGTTTCCATTTGGCATTGCCCCTTTCTGAAGCAATTCTGGAATCTTTTCCTGAGTGGGTCAGTTGCACTGTAACGGCTGATAATGAATCCTGAATTGATTAACAGCCATTCCCTTTCATGATCACTTTCACGTTAGGGAAGAGCCAGTTCAGTGGTGCTAGATCCGGTGAACAAGGTGGATAAAGATACACCGTGGTATTTTTCTAGGCTTCCTTCTCTTGGATAGCACTCAGCAGCAGTACCCACCTCACTTTGGTAACATCTTATGAAGGCACTCATGAAACAGGACTTCCAGAAGTGTTTCAGAAAGGGCAAGAACACTGACAAAAGTGCATTTGAAGTGGGGAGGATGTAATGACAGGAGCAGTAATGACAATGTGCCTTTTACTATAAAACAATTTAACAATTAAACCTGCACTGAATGTCTTGAGCAGACCTCACATACAGGAGGATAGCACAGCATGGCTGCTTTGGAATAACAGTGTCAGTTTAGAAGGTGGATGTGCTTTTCATACTAGGGAGACAATATGTATGTGAGCCTTATTTATTCTTTATGAGTGTGGTCTCAAGCTGCATTCATTTACTCATCAAAGTAAATAAAATCCAAAATGTACATTGGATATTGTGCAAGTAAAAGGAGAAACTGCTCACAAGGAAAGAACCAGGAAAGGAGAAAAGGAAGTAAAGGAAAAAAGAAAGAAAAGAAAAGATTGTCTTATGTATAGTTTATAATCAATTATAAATTAATAATATATTAATTAATATATTATATTAATTATATACATTAATAATAAATATATAGATTAATTATAATTTATAGATAATTATACTTCTAATCTGTTAGTTCATCAAAAAGAATGCTTTGTGCTTTCATTGTTTGATCATTCTTTCATGCCTAGATCTTGTAATCTGAGTAATTACTTCAAAGATAATATGCAAAATATTAACCACTGTTAATCTTCTATTATGCTGTTTTTAATCTGCATCATCATCTTTGTTCTTTTCTTCATTTTAAAATACAAAAAGAAGATGGATGTGCTGTGGTGTCTGCTTCAAACCTGTCTATTGAAAAAGGAGGGTATCATTTGCCAATCAAGCTAAGTAAGTTCGACCATGATGGGTGCAAGACGAGCACGGGGAAGACTTCAGTGATTGCCTCTCATATGCTGACAGGATGACTTTGAGCTTCAGAGATTTGTGGGATCCTGTTCCCTTCACTGAGGTATCTGGGCATAAGCAAAATTAGTTCTTGAGGACATCTTATATTTCTAAGGTGTGACAGGCTGTTAATGTGGGATGGTACTATGGGCCAAGTGGACACTGTAGAAGGTCACTCTGGACAGGCTTATTGGGATCATAACCAGTTAAGGCCGCCTACTAGAGGCCAAGATGCTTCCAAAATGCACAGACACCTCAAAAGGGAAAACAGGCTGCCGCCATTACATCGCTCAATACTCAGTGAGAAACACAAATCATGCCACCTAAATACTTGTTTTTCTCCTCCTGCTTGTTTGACCTGGCAACTGCCATAGTAGCCATCGAAGGGTGTGGCAGGAAAGAGGAAGATGAAAAAGGAGACTGTAACTCTGGGGCCAGGCCTATGCTGGCATGAAAGGGGAAAGCACAAAATTGGATGACCGATTGTAATTTTTATTTAAATTAAAGAGAAATTTGTTAACACCTGAAAACAAGACTGCCCTGGAACCTAAAAGTGCCTGAGGGATAAATGGGGCTGAAGCTGGAAATGGTTGGATCGCAGCGCAGAGTAATGGTGGGAGGAAAATATCACTATTTCACGTTCAGACTAGAGTAGTTTAGTCTATTTGCTACACCAGCTATGTGGATATGATACACAGCAGGAAGCACTAAGAAAAGGAAAGACCTTTTCCCACTGTGTATTTGATAAGTTAGCAAGTGGAATATTCATCTCTTAAATTTAGAAATAGCATTTTAAAGGAAAAATACTGTTTTCTGAGTCAAAAGGGAATGGTGGGGTAGAGATTAATGTCCTAGGCTCTTTGTGGAAAAAGAATTTACATATGATCTTTCAATAGGTACTTTTAATAGGTCTTTCTTGGCTCCTTTCATATCTATGGTACATGAAACAAATATAATTTTGGGGCACTATGAAGATCTAGTGACATAATTGTAGATTCAGTACTAACCGGAGTAGAAGAATATAAAAATCGGGCCAGACATGGGGTTGGGAAGAACGAGTAGAGGACACATGTAGATATAACTTGAAAATACGTCCTTCATATAAAACGAAGTATTTTTGCAAGATTACTATTGTTTAAATTTCTACTTTATAAAAGAATAATTCATTTAAATTAATGATGATAACAAAATAGCTGCTAGTATCTACACATTATTTTTTTTAATATAATGGTCAAATTAAATAGTTGTAGCATTTTCTCCATTTGTGAGACAAGTCAGTCTTAAGTACTTTTGCCTATGTTTGTAATGCTAGTAAATGATTCAAAGCAACATAATCATGATCTACACCCAAACACGTAATTATAGGTAAAACTTCTCTTTTATATGCATATGTGTGTGTATTTCATTAAAAATAGAAGCAATTAGATTATCAGTATTGATATTTATATCAAGAGCTTTGGAGATAATAGATATTATATTACAGAAGGGATAAAGTCTTTATGAATGACAAGTATGTAGTGAGCTTTAACGTCTCTCCTTTTTATTTGTCTATAAAGTATTATAAGTTTGTAATTTATTTTAAGGTTCAAGTAATGGAGATTTACTGTTGGTGTGCTTATTTTGTATTATTCCATTTCTACAATAGTGTATTTTTCAAATTCATTTCCTGAAATGTGATTTTACTCTATTGAGTCTCATCTTATTAAATCAAAAAACATTTTGATTAGCTCACTCAGAATTTATGTTAGTTAGATGATAGTGGCATAATTAAACACAAGCTTATCTGTCTTCCTCTTTAATCACCATCTAAAGAAAACTAGTAAGAAAATTACATTATAAATAAACATGCCATAAATTTATACTAAGTTAGCACTATGTATTTATGCTAATATTTTTACATCCCAGTACTAAGATACTAATACTAAAAAGTTGAACCAAACCAATTATATTATCTTTATTAATTTATTAATTACCAATGTGTTTGAAGGCTAGAAAATTCAAAACATATCACTGAAAAAAATACAAAGAACATTTTTTGTTGCTTTGCAAAAGAGTAATTTTAAGATAGAAATGCTTTACTAAAACGGTTTTAAAATTTAGAGTTTTCTAATAAAAGAATTTTAAAAAGACATAAACTGTTCAGTTCAACATCCTAGTTTGAGACTTTTTTCTCCCAGGCAGCTTTGTCAATTTTCGAAGTTTAGTTGGTCCATTAGAAGAGGCTAATGCTTTAAAATACCAGATTCGTGTTTAATAGAGACAGAGTGCCTCACTTGAGAAAATGTCTCGGAATATTAGTGTCCCTTTTAATCTGTGCTGCCTGACAAAACATGCACAGAACTGAACACTTGCTTCAACACCATTAGTAGCTCTAGTTGTATGCGGTATTGAAGCAAAAGAAGCATAATATAGGCACTACAAGTCTGCCTCAACTTAGGTTCAGAAGAGAGTACTTCATGCATTTTTCATGCTGTTTCGCTTCTCTTCCATAAGATTTTAATGGACTAAAGTATGTCACGTATATAGGACTCATGATAAAATGGAGAGACAGAGAGAAAATGATTGAGGTAGCTGCAAAAATAGATGAAGTCTTTTAAATGCACCATCTAAATATGACTAAGCTTAAAATATAAAAGTGGTTTTTTTCTAAAATGCTTTTTAATAGCACAAGGAGATTTATACTATAGAAAGTTTGAAAGGATTATACATCCCAAGTGGATTATTTATGTTTGAATGAATATTTATAGAGGGTCTCTGAATTAGGCAGTAATTTGCATCTTTGTTTAAACACAATTAACAATATGCAAAGTAAGGCAGTTCTTTTTAGAAAATATGGGAGTATAAGTGTTACGATTGGCAGTCATATCCGTATCTGCAGTGAGTACATAAAACACAGAATGACTAACCCGTTATGCTCTTAACTAATGAACACCTGTACCCAATGAAGGCAGGGATGATTTTATGGATGCATGAAAATCCAACCAGGCAATTAATGTTCAATTTAAAAATTCACACTGCTGAAAATGAGCAGAAAAAAAACTGCAGCAGCAAATCACAAAAGCAGAAAAGTTGAGTTTTCTTTGAATGAATTTTTCCCAAACTATTTTAAATATTTTGCCTCTTATTTTCTTGCTCTTTAATTTTTTTTTTACATCAAAAACTCTTTGTATGGTTATTTGTACTTAATGCAATCAACTGACCATTTGTAATTCTTTCTTCAATGGGCTAAACAAGGTTTCCTCAATTGTTTCAACAGTTTATTTGCATTGCTATAAACTTTGTTTAATATTTAGAAGCTAAAAGTTCTATTTCTGGTCCAAATCTACAACTATGATATAAAATGGATGTGATTAATCTTTTTTGTTTATGTGTCTCTAACCAACATAATGATTCAGATAGGGACACACAGAGGAAATTCTATAAATCACGACATGAATCTTTTAAATAATGACATGTTGAGTACCAAAGCTAGACCCTATTTTAGGTTCCTAAGCTAAAACAAAAAATAAGACATTCTTCATCTTTAATGCACTTTTTTGAGATTTTTATATCATTATCAAGTATAAAAACCATTAAAAATTGTTTTTTCCTTTCTATAATTGATACTTCATCTCTTGGCCTTCCATTTCTCTATTGTTTTCACATTGCTCTCATTAAATTATTGTTTGTGTTCACTTAAATTACTGCCTTATTAGGAACTTTCTCAACAGACTATTTATATATTTTAATTGTACATATTTTTAGGTACAGGTGATAATTTGATACATGTTTAAAATGCATAATAATCAAATCATAATTAAGTTTCCATCTCCTCAAACATTTGTCATTGTGTTGGGAAACACCTCTTTCTTAGCTGTTTATAAAATTAATATAGGATTTTCAGGACCATAAAGATCTCAGTAAGACTTAGTCCAAAGTAATTAAAATTCTACTCAACTTCATTATTATAATGAAGAATAACTTCATTATTCTTTATTCTTCATGCTTCTGTTCCTTCTAGGTGACAAACATAATACTTTAATTTGTTTTTAAATAAACCTGTTAATTCCCTTTATATAGTCATTAGGAATAACTTTCACCAGAGATACTTATTCTAAAATACCAAAGGAATGCTATGTTTTCTAGGTCAGAGAGCAGATGGGTGTTTACTAAACACGTCGGCTTCAATGAAGGCAATAGGTCAAGCAAGGACTGTGTCTCTGCAAAGTGTAATTTATCCAGGTTAGGTGATGAAGGGCAATTTAGGGGAATTCTAATGAAGCAGAATATAGTTAAAGGAAAGTGTTATCACTGGAGGATAAGGCAAGCTGGTCTATTTTAATTTATGGGTATTCAATATTGAATAAGTATATAATTAGAAGAATAAATTGATTCAATTTCATGGTAACATGAAGATAATACAAAGGTTGGGAGAAAGCTAAAGTGTTTAGAGGCTTCAATGTGCAGAAGCAAGGAAAAAAATTACCTAACACCAAGGAAGCTGAAATAATTATTTTAAAGGATACAATATTGTGATATCTAGGTAGGAATATCAGGACAAATCATACAGTGGCAAGCAATGCAGAAATTATGGTTCATTAAATTTGCTTTCAAAGTGAATTGTGAGTCTCCAAATTCTTACCTGCCTCATTGGTGCGGATCATTCGTGACGGGGTGCTTGGATCTCCAGTCCCAATTGGATTGGTGGCCACCACTCGAAATTCATACTCCACCCACGGATTTAAGTCCACTGCCATTGCTGATTCCATGTCTCCTGTTATGGTTTCTGGGACTAGACAGAGGAAGGTCATTTCACATCACCAGGAGGACTAGAAAAATTGCTACACATGACAACCAAGGATGTCACTGTGATAGAAATTGCTAATTTCTTGTAATGCATGGTTATAGCATTATCCACAGTATCACTAGTAAAATGAAAATCAATTTTTGGGAAATAAGCACTTGTATGTGTCAAAGGTATCAGAATAGCTAGCATTCTTTCATCTTTACACATAAACTGGTCATTATGTACCTTGTCATTATCTACTAAGAAGCATTTTGTCAACCCTGTAGCCTAAGATGAAAGGCCAACTCACAGTATAATTAAGCAAAGAATTTTCTTCAGTTTCTAGGGAAATTTCATGCATAATTTGATTTGCCCAGTTTTGGCAAATACTTTTAATCACTTGATAGTTTCAGAAAGCAGAATAAGAAATATATTTCTCTAATTTAAAAAAAGCCTACAATTTGTGGCATCTAAGTGGAGGGTCTAATCTCTATGTGGGAGTGACTTTTGTATTAAGATTTTTTATAAAATAAAACTATGTAATTTTATTAATAAATATTAATAAATATTAATATTAATCATGTAGTGAAATATTTTTTATTTTACATAGAATGCATGTCCTATTTGAGGCCACTTTTATTACTTGCTCATCTCTGTTGTTTAAAACATACTGTTACAGAACTTGTTATGGGGTGGAAAGGGTGAATATGGAGATTATGCTGATGTGCAAGGAGCCTCTAAATTCATATCAGACCTTGATTTCTGTGGGAGCAAGACTGGGGAGTCAAATATGGAGGTTGGGGCTGTTGCTTTGATGAAAATTCCATTCTACTATGGCAAAGAGGAGTTGCATCATCTTAAATTTCCCATGAAAATGTCCTCTGAAATGCATCAAAAAATGTTATACTAAATTAGCTCTTCGAAAGGTACATCATGTGCCCTGCTGAACAAATTTCAGTGAACCCAGAGCTGATTTTTGTAAGTGGTAACATAAACATGAAGAATAAAAAGTCTGTCCCCTCTTATTGCACTCAAAGCTAAGCAATATTCTTGGCATCTGGGGGTAGGGAAATCGCCACTGTGTAGTGTGCCGATAGGTGAAATGTTGGACTATGCTTGCCATACACCAAGGTGGGAAGGAAGGGACTCCCAGATACCCAGCCCTCTCTAGCCCCACGCTATCCTGTATCCTCTTTACCTGCTTTGGCTTTCCCAGGATTTATCTGTCATTTACTTCGATTTATATCAGTAACTTTCAACAACTCAGAGCTGCTGAGCCTTCTTAATCTTCATAGAATTTGCATATTTCCTCCACTACCCAGGTTAGGTCCCTCTTTAATTCTTACAGTCCTTTCATCATTACCTTTGAAATTCATGATCCATCATTAGCAAAATCCTCTATACACTTGTTGTCCTCTCTGAACATCTCTGCAGAATTTTAATCTCTGCTATTATTTTAATAGCAACTGAAGACATTTTCTGCCTCCTAAGGGATAGTCCTAAAATACATGTGGAGAAAAATATTCCCATACTCCCACCCAGTCTAATAGATCTTTCTTGGCAGAATATAAGCATGCAGATGTTTTTCCTACAGAAATAAAAAATGAAGCTCTCTGCACCTTTTCTTTCCTAGTCTTTACTTAGGGTGTCTGTTTCTTCTATAGCAAACCTTTTTAAGCTGTCTGTGCTATTACTTGTTGTCTCTGTTTTCCTCCCATTTTCTCTTGAACCAACTTCTTATTTTAAAGGATACGATATTGTGATATCTTCCCCTATCAATATTACCAATGGTCTGTCATTGAAAACTGAAGGTTTCATCCTTTGACACAACTGATCACTCTCTCTTTGAAATGTTTTTAAACTTTTGTTCTTCTCATGCTTGACAATGCCTGATCAGTCTCTGTGGCTGTATTCCTTTCAAATTCCAGAGACACCCCACACTCTCAGCACTCTTTCCCATTTTCTTCCTAGTGACCTCATGCTAATGATTACCTTCTACATGCTGAAGACTCCAACATTTTCAGCCATAGAATCTTTTTCTAGACTCATATGTTCTACTATACATTGCTATTTGAATAAAATTTGAAAGACTCTTATTTAAAGATTGACAATTGCTGTCTTATAGGTGTGGCCAAAATGTTGGGGGCTGTCCTAGATACTTTTCTTTCCTCTTTGTCTCACTATAATTCATAAGAAAATTATGGTATTTGTGGTTTAAAAGTGTGCTAATTTCTGCACTCTTCTTTGTAGCAAACCTTCTTAGGAGTTGTCTGTACTAATTTTTTGACCCACTGTCTCTTGAGCTCTTCTTGTCAGATTTTATTGCTTACTATTTCACCAAAGCTGTTATTGTCAAGGTCATTAGTGAGTCCATTTTGTTAAAACCATTGGTCAGTTTTCTTTTTGTTTCCTCATTGGTTAATTTTCAGGCTTTGTTTTATTTATTTGGAGCAGACATGCAATCTTATGATTTTAAATGCAATGTATATAGCAAGAAATTTCCAATTTAAAACTTGTCTTGGTTACTTTTCTCTTGTTGCAGAGCCAAAATACCTGACTCCCAAAATAAAGGAAGAAAAGGCTTTTGGAGATTTCAGTCCATATTTAGCTGGCTCCAAGGCAGGGTGGCATGGCTAAGGAGCAACCATTCTTGGTGACCACAATCGACAAGAGCCTAAAGGGCAAAAAGGGGAAGGCAGGCCTCCCGCCCTTCCTGTCCCCAGGCTGGTGCAGCACTCACACCACCAATCTCAGCACTAGACAACGGATCAATCACAAATGCTAGATTCAGCCACCTTCTTGACTGCGTGAGGCTTCGGGGGGCCATTTAAACAAACCACAACAAAACTTTTTTCTAAACCACTCTTACAGTCCAGACTCATGTACCCTACTACCTAGTTGAGATTTCCATTTGAATATCTAATAAATACATTGTACTTGTGATCTAATTCTGTGCAGTCTGTTCCAACCTTGTAAGCTTTTTATAACACTTGACAGTTATTCTATTGTAGATTTGCTCAAGTTAAAAAAAATTGGTAAATCCTTTAATTACTTTTCTATTATACTTTTTACATCCATAGTGTCAGGAAATCTTATGGATTTTACTTTCCAAATATTTTCAAATTCTGACAATTTTTCCAACTTGTATCACTGTGAAGCACTAACATCTCTCAGCTGTAACAGCTTCCTAACTAGGTTAGTGACTCTGCTTTCTTACCAATAGTGGAGTGATGGCAAACCTTTTAGAGCTTTCAGTTATAATAAATGGCCTGCTGTGGCACACATGCCGTAGGATCACCAGTACTGTAGCAGTGTATTTTTAACATGGTTTGAATGAATTTATTAAAAGGTAAGACAATATATCAGCCCTCCAGTGTTTCCCCATTTCTTTCAGAATATCCTTCGTGATTTGATCCTGCCAGTGTCTTTCCAAATTCCTCTTCTACCATTTTCTCTGAACTTTGTTCTGCTGTCACCTCTCTAGTTTTTGAAATCTCCTGTATGTACTGCTTGTGTAAGGAAGTAATTAAGGTTAAATGAAGTCATAAGAGTTGTGGTCTGATGTCAATGTTTTTATAAGAAAAGGCACCGAAGTGTGCATGTTGGCATATTCTCCTTCTTTTGGTCTCTTGTCTCTGTTTCTCTCTCTCACACGCTTTTGCTCTGTCTCTTTTTCTGTGTCATGTGAGCACACAATGAGACGGTGAACATTTGCAAGCCAGAAAAAAGTGGTGAGAAATAAATTTCTGTTTTTGTTCATAAAAGCAGTCTTTAGCATTTTGTTCTTTTTAATAAAAGCAATGAATAGCATTCTGTATCTCATCAAAACCAATATACAGCCCTACCATAGTAACTTTGGTCCCCCTTGCTCAATATAAATTACCCCTGAAGAATTCATCAATCTTTAAGATACTATACCATTTGATTACTTACATTGTTCTGTTTATTGTTTATCCTTATCAATCAGGCAGACTGTATGTAGGAATTTTGTTGTTTTTTTCTGCTTATCAATGTATCCCAAGTTCCTAAAATACTACTTTCAAAGTGCTAAATAAACTTTATTAGATGATTGAAAGCAGAGTTCAATGTGTGCTGTGATTGAAATTTGAACAGTTAATTTCTGTCTGAATCTGGATAAAATTATTATAAGATTTATGTTAGAATATATATAAAAGTATTTTTCCTTCTAAAATTATACATTTTTATAGCCTGTTAGTCATTAATATAGGTTACAAAGATGCCCTCCCAAGATTCGCATCCTCTCCAGTATTCTAAACTCTTTAAAGTTACATTGAAAAACATTTTTGGAAATTCTAAATTCAATGTTCATTATCAAGAATGTAAAACAATTGTAGAAAACTTGAACTGAAGATATTATAATCCAGAAAGTATTGTGAAGTTAGTAACAAAGTTTTATACGTTTGTTATAAATAAGTTAGCAACAAAGATTTATAAAATCAAGAGTTTGATTTTAAATGCGAAATTGTGGAGATTAAAGATAATGAATGCTGTATAGTAAAGAAATTTTTAACAGCTTTGCAAGCATAATTTTAAAAGGATATTATTTTGAGATCTATGGAGATAACTTAGTTTAAACAGAATGTGATTCAGACAGAACATGCTAATGATTAAAGACAGCAGAGGTCCTTGTTTTGACTCAGGGAAAGAATCTTGTGGAAGTATCTTTCTTAGTGGAAGAATCCCACCCAAGAATTTAATTAATAAAATACAAAATAACCTGTTAAATGGACAAATTTAATCAATTGACCCTCAGGTGATTTGATACTGTTAAGCAGACACAGTTAAATATTGCACTGGATTTAATATTGCTCAATAGCATAAAGAAGAATCAGGTTTCTAAATAAAAAGAATTTGTTTTAGTAGAAAAAGGATTTGTAAATGAAAATATTTCTTATACTTATTTTCATATTTTCTTCAAGATGAATACATTAAAAAAAGATGAATACATTACCTTTATCATTGAATCTTATTTGTGGAAGTCAGTGTATATAAGCTAATTCTAAGCTATGGTCAGATTGAAGGTCTATATGCAACTTTTTACTTTAATTACCAAAAATAAGGAACTATTATTTATATTAATTTTACTATATAAAGGAATTTTAAGTGGTTTTAAATGCTGTTTTAAAGTACTATTTTTGTTTAGTAGATATTTCTTTTTTAGCACTTATTTTGACTAACAATGGTCTAGATTAAAGGAGCAACCCCTTGCTAGATACTTAGATATTTATGAAATAATGCATTTACCTATAAATGTAGTATAACCATAGGATTTTAATAAGTCTTTGAGGAACACAACTAGAAAAGAGCTCCCAATATAAATGTGTTTCTAGTACTAAAATTATATAGAAGGATTAACATGCACATGTAGAGTACGCACTTTTAAAATAAACAAATACAGCATTTAATTCAAATGGTTAAACACTACAGATGTATGCATACTGGCACAATCATGAACACAGCTTCACATGCAAAAAAAGTAGAACCAGATGGACCAAGAAAGAAAACTAGAGACAAGAATCAGATAATAAACACAACAAGGAAGTATGTATATAGTGAGTAAAATATAAGATGTTCTGAACTACTTTGGCATAAAATAAACACATACACATATTGACATGCATTCAGAAAAAACATGCTAAGAAGTAAGCTGTAAGGGTCACATGTAAGAGTGACCAGCAATATCGCCTCAGGCAGGAGGATGGCTAGGTCAGTGGTGGTGAACTAGGGCCTCAATGGTCTGTATCACTGAAAACTCTAAAAGGTTTGCCGCCACTGGCGTGGGGAGTGTACAACACTGGATCTGACACTGAGTCCATCAAGATATAGAGCAGTAAAAATTTTGAGCTGTGCCACTGAAAGTAATATGGGAGCACCAGGGTGAAAGTTAGAATTCTTGTGGAAATCAGCTTCTGTGGTGTGAATTCATGTTCCTCCTAAATCTACCATTGTCATAGATTTTCCCAGTTTTCTTGGGTCTGCAGCAGTATTGCAAGGTTAAAATGAAGCTAAGAATGACACATATCACAAAGATATGGATATATGTGCATAGTACACTATAGTGATAATCACACTGAGGCCTAAATTAATGCAGAATACTAAGTATCAGTAAAATCTGGACTATATTCTGCATGTAAATAAATGTCTTTTTCTCTCCAATTGTAAACATTGTACCAAAATAACTTTCTGCTCAAATCGTATGTATCTAAGGAACAAATCAATTACTCCATCGCAATATTCTGAATTCAGACATTTTACTGGTATTAATTGTTCCTGAACTCAGATATTTTACTGATTCTTACATTTCATTTCAAAACAGATAAATCAATTTTGAAGTAAAACATAAGCACACATCCCTAGCTGGTAGGGACAACTGTTTCTGAGATTACATTCTAGGGTCTTCTATAGTTTTCAAATGTCACATTAAATAAATATCTAATAACCACCAAGTGAGGGTGATTTTACCTATTCCTGTTGGACAGTCACATTTTCAGAGGGAAGGAAATTTAATTCCACAGCATAAGAAAACCATAATGGACAAACCAAGGCTTGAAGTTTCCTTAACAATGTTGACCCAATGTCCACTGTCTGATTTGATAATTATATTATGGTTATGTGACATGTTATAATCAGGAGAATCTAAGGAGAGGGTGCACTATTTTTGCAGCTTCAACGTTATTCTAAAATTATTTCAACAAACAAACAAGATGTTTTCTCTCTCTCTGTGGAAACTGAGAAGAGAGGAAAATGAGGGAACTTGTGTTTCTCAGGTTCAAAAAAAAAAACCCACAAAAACCAGTAGCCAATATCACAATAAACAAGTTTCCAGAATAAAAAAAAAATCCCAGTGAACCCATTAGCAAATTTACCCGAGGAAGCAGGAAGCTGTTGTGGGGTGTCTGACCGCTACCCTAGGACCTCTTACCTGTCTTCACAGTTTGCCAGCCCAGGGAGAAGGGGCTGCGAGCCTGCAGGTTGTAGGAGGAGATCGGACTGTGATTGTCAGCTGCTGGACTCCAGGACAGTGTGGCTGTGCTTTCGGTGATTTCCTCAACAATTACTATCCCTGGTGGGCCTGGGGGACCTATAGGCAAAAGGCAACAGATAAGGCTAAGTACAGATCATTATGAGGAGTCATGAGAAATTGTATTTCCAATGTGGATCTCATCAAACTATGTAATTATCTTAATGAAATATATATTCAGTAATGAAAATTGACAGCAAAAAGTTATGGGATGCAAACGGTTTCTAGGATTTCTGGGGGGAACTTAATTATAGATTCAATATTTTTCTGACACTTTATGGCTAGAGGCAACTACCAATTAGCATTAAATTTTATAGGAAAAGAAAAATAATTAAAAGCAGATGCAAGGATGTGAATGCCAATATCAACTACAGCTGTTGGAATCAATCACAGTTTACAGAGGCAGAAGAAGAGAGTGACAGGCAATGCTACAAAAAATAAAAACAATTCCATTCATTCAAAAAGCTATTAGAGGATGGGCTAATTTCATGCTCCAAAAGCGTACAATGCACAAGAACTGCGATGCAGTCTATCAAGTACTTAAAAACCAACAAGAGATACAAAAGGATTTGAAATGATAGTATAGAAAATGGAAGTGTGTGTATCAGAAGTTAGGCAAACAAAGTTCTATGAGGAATTTGAAGGAAATTGTAACTAGAGTCATGTTTTGTGGGCATGCAGAGGTAGTGCATAGCAGAAGTTAACTGTCTTTTGATGAGGAAAGAATGGTAAAGAATAGTGGTGATTAATCTGTGAATAACTGGACTTCATCTTCAGTGAATAATCATCATCTATTTGAGGAGAAATGTGTCATTCCTAAAAGTTATTTTAATAGCATTTAAAATGTGAGTCTTTACAACTAGTGGCTTCAAGTAACATCAGTTGTCTTACCAATATTTTTGTATTTCATACTATGAGTAAGTGTTGCAAGAAGGCTTTTATTTTTAATGAAAATGTTATGCTTGTACCTTTAAATTATAGTTACTGAATTGGTTCCCATGAAGCAAGCTGCTTTCTAGATGCTGTGGTTAGCAGGTCTAAGAGGTATGGACTGAGGCTCCCATCCAAGCACTAACCAGGCCCGACCCTGCTTAGCTTCACAAGATCAGACGAGATCAGGCACGTTCAGGGTGGTAAGGCCGTAGACTACTGAGGTTAACTTCAAGGAGTTAAGAGATGACTGTGTCAAACAGACAGCAGTTAGTGGAGACCTCTGAGTAGAGACTTTCAGTCAGAAAGAACAGTGAAATGGACAAAAGTTGCAAAGCCTCCTTAGGGCACACGACATTTCTAGAAGATGAAGGATAAACATTTTACCAAGGCTGTGAAGCAGCAGCAGGAGATGGTGCAGAGCCCAGATGTGGAAAAAAGGGACTCTTCATTCCGTCAGGGAGGTGAGAGGTAGAAGAATGGGGCTGTGGCAAAGGTATGAATGACATCCCTGAGATGGGACAGCAATGGAAGAAAGGTTTGGGAGAGGCAGGTGACAGTGGAATGCAAAGAGAGAATATAAAGCGTTTGGCATAGGATTTGAGTTCTAGACTGCGTTAGATTACATTATTTTGTGGTGGACCTGAGCAAGCCAGCAAGGTTAGGAAAGTGAGAACTGAAGAAGTTAGGCAAATGTGTTTAGACTTCGGAGTTTGGAACAGTATGGACTATGTATTATTCAGATAATAAACAAACTTGTTTACTATTGCAGATGCCAAGGATATGGGTGATGGTCGAGGGCTGGTGGAGTAAGGAGAAGGTGAAGCTAGAATGATGAGAATAAGGGAGGAATCAGGAGACTGGATTGTAATGGGAGAAAGATACAATAGAGGGAACTTGTATAACGAAGGGAAATTGTCAGAATTGGTGATATTTTAAAGGTAGAGAGTTTTGAGTAACATTTTGGTTTTCAGGAGTAACATGGACAACATTAATGAGTTCGGCAAGGTCTAGGCCTTACGTAAAAATATGTTTAATATGTTCAACGATATCAAAACCCATTAAAATAGTGGCTAATTGATGTGCTAAGGAAAATAAACTAGATCCATGTGCTATAGAACGTATCTAACAAGTTAGACTGGTGATGGTAACAGAAAAGTGTTTATAATAATAATGATATAGTTATGATATTAACTATAATAATAGTAATAGCTACCATAATCTATCTGGTTCTATAGTAGGGTGCTATAAGTTACTTTTAAACATGAACTTATTGATTTATCACTCTGTCACCCCAACGTGGTCATTCTTATCCCTATTTAATAGAGAGGTTAATGAATGTTATTTAGTTAAAAATAAGCGGTCAATGTCATTGCTGTATATTTGATTTTACACCAGGCACTTGGAATCAGAGTCCACTGTGATGAAACGTTACTTGCCAAATGTATTCTGCTATGTATGGCATAGCTGAGATATGGATATAGATATGATTATAAAATCTGATTTGTTGGAAGAAGCAAAGTGCACAAAACCTTCATTATTTTGCTATTAATTTACGAAATAGTTTCTATTGATAGTAGAAAGACAAAAAGTGTGTGTCAGAGAAAGGCAATTTAAAATTATATGGAAAGGCAGAGACGGCACCTGACAAACACATTAAGGACTTTGTGTTAGTCGGAGGCTAAGAGGGACACCCTTATTTCCTTTCCTTTCTAAGCGATTAATCCCTCCCTGAAAAATGGAACCTATTCCTTTACTCCCCTGAATCGAGGCTGTCCTGTGGCTGTTGGACTTGGTAGATAATAGTGAAAGTGACACTGTATAACTTTTGAGGTAATAGCTTATGAAGCTTTGAGCTTCACCCCAGGGCTGCTGGAATAGAATCATGGGAAAAGATAACTGCCAACTTAGAAGTCTGATTACGCTAAGACTTTTGTAAAGAAGACAAAATTATACATTTGGAGAGCCCCTGATGTGAAGGAGACACCAAATTTGACCCCAACTCTTTCAGGTTTTCTGAGCCAGACACCAGACGTGAGCAAAGAAGCTGTCAGATGCCTTGTAGCTTCTGCAGCCGTCTGCCAGGGTCACCTGAGGGCTCTGCAGGCAACAACCGCTTGGCTAAGCCTGTCAATGGCCCAAAGCATGAGAGAAAATAACAGGTGGGTATTTTAAGCTACTAAATTTTAGGATACCAATAGCTAATTGAATAGGTTTCTAAATCATTTCTCTAGAGGATTTATTCATTAAAAAGGGATTCTGTCAATGGTATCTTCAAATGCTATGAGAAAAGACTTGACATTTAGGTATTGTGTTTCTCTAAAAACAAGTTCCACCAAATTTGTTTAGTTCCTATATAATGTTCCATTTCATACATTCTATTATTCATCTCTCCAAAGAACATTTATTAACAACTGCCTATATGTAAGATCTGAAGAAAAGAACTGAGGAAAACAATAATTTATTAGCTTAAATAATTTACTTTTCTGAACACCAAAATCCTGTGAAAATGTTTATTTAGATTAATATTCTTTAAAAGGTATATGTTTTTAATTAGAAGCAACAATTATTCGAACTACTTAGTATCTGCTGCTTGAAAAACATTTCTTTCTTGGAAATTTACAATATAATTAATAAATCCCCAAGTACTTGTCTCCATATTGTTTATTTGTCAAAATATGATCCTTAGCAAAATAATTAGTGATGGGGCAAAGATTTATGTAACTAGAATACTGACTGAGGCAGTGTAATTATTTATATTTACAAAACGTTGTAAAAATGTCTAATTGCTCAATAATCACGTGATGTTTAAATTATAAATCCTTATAAAATATTAGGCAGCAATTAAACTGTCTAATATTGAAGACTATGTAATGGCATGGGAAATATTCACAGTCTAATGAGTAGTGTACAAAATTGTAAGTAAATATAAATGCATCAATACTAATTTGCCCAACATATGAAGGGACAGACTGGAAAGAAATGCAGTAAATTATTACTCAGAAATAGGAATGTAAACAATATAAAATATAGTCTTTATTTTGATTTTGGATTTTCCAAGTCTATGCAATAAGCCTGTAACACTTCTAAAAGTATTTTAGAAATTCTTTTACAGAAAGTCTCCAGATTGTGACATTGTGTGCTGTCCTACTCACTTTAACTAAGCAGTCCCTGAGTGCCTAGTATGTGTGAAGCACTCACAAGTGACTGTAGAAGGACAAGACAGAGTTTCTGTCTTCAGTGCATTAAAAACCAGTGACAGAGACACATCTTCTACAAAACAATGCGTGCTTGTGACAATGTTATGTTCTGGGAGTACATTTTATGTCTCATTATTATACTTGTTATATTGATTATAATTCTTTTTCTGTAACTTCCACTGATCTGAATAACCAGCACGGTACTTGACGTATATTAGTCCTACTACAAATTTTTTAGAAGAAAAAAATGAAAGAAAGAAAGACAAAACAAGAACAAAGAAAGGTGGAAAAGTAGAAGAAATTTTATTGTGAGCTTGTAATGCAAATAGTAAGTAGAAAGATGTGTTAAAATGATTATATTAGACAAATATCCTATATATTAGCCTCTTTTGTTAAATCCAAATACATTTGCCTTAATGTTTTTCAGTCAGGTTTAGAATAACAATGTGGCAGATTAGCAACATAACAAGAAAACAATGTGATTTAATAGTAAAGCCTAGAAATCAATGGATTATTTTTCTAAATTCTCATAAATTTGATATTTTTATGAATAAATTATTGTATTACTCTAAAAATGGTGCTGTGATTTGCCTAATAAGAGAAATTAATCATAATTTTAAACTATAATAAATGTAAAAATAATTTGCTATTATTAAGTTAGTATTGGTTTATCATTTCTCTAATATTGGTATATTTTAAGACATAACATTAAATGCTGGCTGCAATTAGTTTCCTCTACATATTTAAGAATGAATTACATATTAAAGAATAAATTATAGTAATGAACCAATGCAATAAATATCTGTTAATAATGAGCCTATTTTTGTTATCTTTTGGCTTTTGAAAGAAACAAGAAATTAAAAGACCATCTCAAAGGATTTTGCAGATAATTTACATATGGCATCTTTGAAAATCAAGAATGATGAATGTCTCAGCACTGACACGTGCCTGATAATGTCTAGTGTTTGTATGATACACAGATGCTATCCATTTAACAGAAGTCCTGTTGCGTTTTTGTATGTAACCGTAGCTGGGATTTCCTCCGACAGAGGACAGTGCTATTATGTAGTATCAGTAAAATATTTTTTGAAAACAGGCAAATGAGAAAGACAGACACAGTCTGTTCATGTCTTGATAGTGAGTATTGCTAAGTAAACGATAAGCCCCAAAGCCTTGAGCAGACGCCTTGCACTCAAGGATTCAGTCCACCCTCAGTCAGCACACCCAGGATGGCTATCAGTTGTGTTCATTCTGATGACCTGATATTCAGCTAGAAAATTTCTGGGTCTTGAGGAGCCATTGACATTTGAAGCTGAAAAATGAATAACATACATGTTTTCTAGTAACCTCTAAAGCTATTATTATTATACTGGTAACACGAAACAAGGATCTAAGGCTTCCTATGCTAATTAACTAGTGGTACAGTCTTGGAAGTTTTAAATTAATTGGAGTCATCTAGTTCAACTCTGTTCATTCCAGGTAAACAAATAGCACTTGAGACAAGAAAAATTCTCCTCAAAATGAGAGGTCAAAAGATTCTTCCTGCTTTTTTTTTCTTGTAGGAGGGGACAGCAATATAAAAGTATTGAAGCAGAGATATGCTTTAATCTTGACAAACAGTTAAATTGTTTAAATTATGACACTGTGGTAGCAATCAGACCATCATGCATGGACTTCTTAGAGTGTTATTGTCCCTTCTTGCCTGACACTGAGGATGAGAATTATGGTGCGACTGTCCAGTTACACTGATTCCCACTCCAAGAACTCCTCTTTCTCACCCACACATTTTCACATTCTCTCTGGCATTCTAAGACTATTTCAAAGAATGCAAAGAATGTAGTTAGACACTGTCTTACAGTACCTTTTTAGTTTTCATTTTATTTGATTTTAAGAACTATCATACATTTTTCTCACAGAAATTTTAGGAGAAAAATTAAACTTGATGAGCTTCAAAACAATAAATGGATCCTTTAAAAAATTATTTAAAAGTAAAGTGGAAATTTGGTACCAAACATCAAACTAGTTCTATTTTTTTAAAGCCTCTAAATAGTATTTGAGGACAGACACTTTTAAACACATGCAGGCATAGTGTAGAAAAAAGGAAGCAGGGATGGGAATGATTCCTGAAGACAAAATCCTAAACATGTGCTTCTAATAAGAAATTAAAGCAGAGATATAGATAGCTACTGTCTAAAGGATTAGGTTAATTCAGATAAATAAGTGCAATAACTCAGAACACAATGATTAATTTTTAAATTTTTATCCTGTAGTTTGCTCACTTACAATGAACCATCCATTCTAAAGGGCCACTCTGTAGAGATGGAGTTGAAAAATAATGATAAAACATTTTGGTAAAAAGTAATAATCAATGATGTGAATAGATTTTCTATAGTACATTATAAATTAATACCTATTAATTCATATTAACAACTAGTTATTGAGGTTTACCTTTAGAATTATGTGGAATTACAGATATACTTCCTTTGAAGGTATATTATTGGCAGTATATTTTTATACAAGGTGATATATACTGGTACATAATATACTGGGCTTGCAAAGTCCGACTTCATATGGTATTGGATCATTTGGCCTCACTAGATACTTCCTTACCATTATGTCCCTCAGTGGTGTGGGGGACTTTCCTAGATTTATTTACTCCTTGCTGACCTAGTGTAGGCAGCTCTTTCCTAATGTTTTCAAAGCCATGAGAATAACCAAATCTTACCATGATTAGTAAGGATGTACAATGAGAATGAGTTCTAGTTACTTTTTGAAAGGCAATTTTATTTTCACTAAGTTTGGAAAATTCCAACATTAAGTACATACAGGAGGTGATTGAAATGTACAGTGAAAGTTTAAATTAAAAAAAAGTCGCAGTAGAAGACACATTGTTATTAATCCCCCCAAATACTCCCCCCACTTCAAGACACATTGTTCTTGCCACTTCTGAGGTAGTTCTGGAAGTGGCTCATAAGTATGTTTCCTGATGTGTAGTAAAAAATAAGCTGATGATGCTGCCCGGGCAAAAGCAAGGTCATAAAAGTATTGTGGTGCCTCTTCCTCTACCCACTCACCAGATTTGACACCATGTGACTTCGGCTTTTCATCGAAGTCAGATTGACCGTGAAAGGTAAATATTTTGAATCTATTCAGGACATTGAGGCAACCGTGACAGCACAACTGAAGTTCTCATAAGAAATTCTGTTTCAGCAAGTGGCAAGAGCAATAGAATGTGTTAGAAGTAAGAGGCAGTATTTTGAGAGGTGTTAATGGCAGTATATCTTTTACTATAATAATTGTTTAAATTTAAACATGCATTGTGTATTTTTCTCATTCCTTGTTTCTATCTACTTACCCACCTACCTACCTACCTATCATCTTTATAACTTGGTCCCTCAACATGAAACTCTCAATTCTCCTCATTGTGCTTATTAAACACCTGTTTAGGCTTTCCACCAAAAATATCTAATGAAGCTGCAGTTTCTTGGGACAGGCTATTTTGTCAACCCTGACTAGGCAGAGTTACTGTATTTCATATATCCACTGTACTATGTACATTTTATTTAGAGTTCAAGTCACAGTTAAAACATTGCATTTGTGATCATGTGAGCAGTTTATTAATTGTGGCTTTCCTCTTTGAATTTTAAGTACAGGAGGGTTGGAATTGTAATTTTTCATTATTCTATTTCACGTGCTTAGTACATTGCTTAGTAGATAACATGTTACAGTATAGATTTACAGCAAATGACTGATTAAAATTTATTAGTTTAACAGGTTAGTATAATTGTTGACTTAATATTTATACATATTTTTACTTTTAAGGAATAAAAATATTAAAAAATTAATAATTTTTATAAAATCCTATATAGCACTATTCTGAACAAAAGTTCTAAATATATAGTAAAAACAAGATTTTTGTTATTTTGCTTTCTCAACTTTGTTAAATGCCACTAATTAGATACCCACCTGGCTATGTTGTATTGCTAAACAAAAGAGGCAAGGCTATTAGTGTCTTTCAAACTTTGATGAGCAGTGAAATTTCTGGCACGTCTGTAAAAAGAATGTAGATTTAATGAGCTTTACCTAAGAGGTACTGAATTTCAATGTCTAAGATTAGAGCTCTAGATTCTGTATTTTGTACAAGATGCCTAGGAAATTTTTATGCATGCTGTATTTCAAGAAAAAATGATCTAAGGGGAACAGAGTTGGACAAAGAATCAGAAGAGCTTTATTGTAGTTCCAGTTCTTGCATGTGAAAACTTTCAGGTTTTCAGCAAATTTTTGAATATAATAAGTCTAAATTTCCTTACCTTATAAAGAGGAGGATAAGAAGTCTCACTACTGTGAATATTGTATAGGGTAATGTGCTACAAAGTACTTCATGAGTAGGATACACTGACCGGGCCTCTCATCCCTCTGTGAGGTGGCCAATAACACTCAATCCCACAACAGTTCATTCCTTACTAGTGAAAATAATGGATTTGATTTTATTAAAATAAATGAGGAATGATACAAACAATTGGAAAAAGTTATTGCCATGAGTAGATTTAACAATATCTATCTTCTTCAGAGATTACAAGATAAAACAGAAAATAATAGTGCTGAAATGATGATTTAATGCTTGTTTATCAGGTGGAAAGGATTGTGCTCAATGTTACAAACACTATCTCATTTTCTAATAAATTTTATATTAACACCTCCTTCCAACAAAGGGAAAACTGAACCTCAGAAAGTTCATGTATGACAATGGTATAAAATACTCCAAAGTGGATCTGGAGTTTGATTCTGATTACTCGAAAATGCAGCCTAGTTAAAATTACTATGAGCAGCAGAAATGTTCGTTACCAAATGAGAATAGATTTAGAGGCATAAAATGTGTGCAAGACATAAAGTGAACTTCTTGGTTTACTGGCTAATAGTCACATCACGTATCCCAGTATAGCAGAGGGAATCAATTTCTTCTCCTTTTAGTCTATGGATTGCCCTTCCTCTGTCAGTCTTGGCAATCTCATCTGTATCTGCTGTTGATCAATACAGAAAGCTACATCTAAGTCAGTCATATCATGACAGTCTTGGAGTGTCAGATGTTGATTTGGGAGTACAAACACTATCTAAACTGATACAACCAGAAGGGATGGAGGTTTATACCACAGTTGAGAGAGAATCAGCTAGCTGCTCATAAGCAAGAAAGCATTTACCCTCTAATATTCCTGGCAATGCCTATTTCCTTGAGAATTAATCTTTGAGTAAGGGCAACACTGTAGGTGGTGGGGTAGAGAGATGAGACCAACTAGGGTCCTAGAAGAAAATGTTGAGATCTTGGATCACCAATTAAAAACCTATTTTAATTTCTTGTCACCAGAGGTAACACTTTTAATACTTTCTAAGCCAGTTTGAATTAGCCTTTATGTTACTTGCAACTGGGAGCATCACAGGATAGGAAACATAGCTGAGAACTCTCCTGGTTTGTGAAGGATAAAAACTGGAGTGAGATAATTCCCTATCTTTGCTAAGAGTAGTTATATTAACATAAATAATGTAAAAAGGATAGCACAGAAAAGTCTCCATATTGCAAATAAACCTCTTGTAATTAAAAATGACAAATCAAAAGGAAAAACTGACAGAACATTGTCCAACTAGAAATAAGTAGCCAAGTAGGACAATATAAAATCCAATGAAAGTATTAAAATGATTTAAAGTAACTAGAGGATAATCTATTACCACTTTTTTTTTTTTTGGTACCAGGGATTGAACTCATAACCTCATGCTTGCCAGGCAGGCACTTAAGTCACTGAGCTAAATCCCCAGCCCAATCTATTACCACTTTTGGATAGACTTCCGTCTCTTTGTAAGGGTTCAGTATAATTAATGTATTGCTACGAAAATGAATTTCACCAAAGTATTAGAAATTAAAGAATTTTAAAGTAAAATCAAAATCACCTCATTTTATATACCATAATTAAATATTCTGTATGTTTCTTATGGTTACATTCTTTTAAAAAAAAAAACCCTGTAGGAGTCAGAGAAACTATCATATAAGGGCAAAACCAAAATTCTATATCTGACAGCTTAGAAAGCTGAAGGCTGATTAGATATTCAAGACCCAGGTTTTCATACAGACCTTGCCATTTTCTAGAAAATTGACTTAAGAATGAATAGTATATTTCTGAGAAATAACAAATCAGATATTGAGGCTATCAGGATGCTTGTTTCAATGAAGATTCCAAGAAAACAGCTTCTCTGGGCTTGGACTTCAAGTGGAAAAGATGATTTTTGTGTTTGTGTCCAAAGTGAATAGAAAATAAACAAATATAGGAAACGACTTGAAAACTGAAGGCATTTTGAAGAGGGATGCAGCAGATGGTTTAAGTTGGAGCATAGCAGCATTGTATATAAAAGTAGAAGAAGGTAGATTTAAAGATTTTGAATACCAGAGCAATGAGTTCGGACTTCATTATGCACATAGTATAGAACTAGTAGTTTTTTCTGAACTAGAGGCTGATTCACACATTAGATTTTTATAAAAGAAAAATTAAGAGTAGGAATGAAATGTTATCCCAAAATTTCATGCTTGGATACACTGAAAGAATACATATTAGTAGAACTGAGAGCAGCCTGCAGGATGACTTCACAATTTTTTTTTTTCAATTTAAGAAAGTAATTTAAAGCCACGCATGGTGCTGCAAGTCTACAGTCCCAGCATCTGGGAGGCTGCAGCAGAAGATTGCTGTGAGTTCGAGGCCAGCCTCAAAACATAGAAAGACCCTGTCTCAAAAGAAAAATGAACAAAGCAATTTTAGTTGTAATACCTTCTGGTAAAATTAGAGTGTGAAGTGCAATGATGCTTGTTTGGAGCCAAAGAAAGCTGAAATAGTCAACAGTCATTGTAACGTGATGAAGAATCAAAATGAATAGCAATATTGCTGAACAGCTAACGTGAAGTGGAAAAATCACTGTTAGAGGGCTGGGTTAACACTATTCCATTAGATTCTGTTTGCCTTATTTTTGCAGTATGATGATAAAGAGGGGGCAGAGGATAAAAATTGACAGGCGAGTACAAAGGCATTCAGGGGCTTCAAGGTAGGAATTTATTGGGACAGAGTAAGTGAGTATTCAGATTAGATGGAGTTCACGTGAACTCAGCAATTCAATGAATGCGGAGGCACCTATTGCAATAGATTGAAGAAGTTATGTTTAGAGGTTTCACGTTTCAAGTTTGAGGACAATACAAATGTGGCAAGTTAGAGTCCTAATAGCTGTAAATAGGGTAAGATAACAAGCTAATATGTGCCCTTAGCTGGATGGTATATTAACGGATTGTTCAAAATTTTTCCTTTTGGACATACAATCTTAAAGGACACCTATCCTTTTTCAGGGTCTCCTATTTCATTTTTTCCATACACTTCATGTAGCCAGAGTCTAACATATGAATCGTTTTTTTCCATTTGCATTTAAAAAATGTCAGATTATTAATTAGGACATGTGGGTAGCACACGTTTACATTCCTTGTGGGAAGTTGGTCCATGTATATAATGCATTTTAATTTATTTTTTTCACCCCTTTTCTTTTCCTTCTCTCCCACATCCACCCATCTCTTGATGCCCTTCTTTTTATTTTTTGCACCTGTTTGAATTACATAATGTTTCCATTCTCATGTGGAGTTGGTAAATGTACATAACATGTTTTTGATCCATAACATATTTTTTATCCCTTATCCCTCTTTTCCTCTCTCTCCTTCTATCTCATGATACCTTTCCCTTTTGAGAAAGATCTATATCTCCTTACTTCCTATTTCCTTTTTTCTTTATTTTTAGTCTGGGTTCCTCACAGAAAAGAACCCATGTGATATTTAAGCTTATATGTCTGATTTATTTCACTCAAAATTATGGTTTCATGGTGCATCCATTTTCCTATGAATGACTCAAGTTTGTCTTTCTTTATGGCAGGGTGTTTACACTGTGCAAAAATAATTTTCTTTATTCATCTGTTGATGGACATGGAAGATGCTGCCAAGATTTAGCTGTTAAGAATTGTGCTGCCATAAACATGGGTTTGCATGTATCACTGTAATATGGTGTTTTTAACTTAAGTTTTAATATTACATCAGTATTTCTTGTGACATTATATGTGTGTGCACTTTAAAAAATGGAATGGGTTAAATAATGGAATGGAGCCATGAAAGATTATGAGAGATAGGAGTGCCAAGTTTCAAAGTTCCTGAAAACCCTTTTGTCTCCAACTACTTCCAAACTTTATCTTTCTATTTCTCTATATGTAACTCTACTTTATTGACACATTATAGGATACAGCAATATATCTCCTACTAAGTGTATATCATTATTGTTAATTCAATTCCTATGCCATACTCTGCCTGTTCTTTCCCATTTATCTGACTCTTAATCTGTTTGAGGAAAATGATTTTATATTCATGCAATCATAGATTATATTGATTTTTTTCAACAGTATTGAGGAAACATTTACTCTAACTGGACTCCGGAGATATGGTAGTACACACTATAAGACAGGCTTCCATTTTCCTTATGAGTTTTACATTCTGGGAGGAAAAAGAAATCAATATGTGAATGAGAGATGATTTCAAATAGCAATGGAAGCAATGAAGAAAGTAAAATGGGGTGAAAATTAGGCAGGGGAGAGATGGGCACTGTTAGTTAGGGACCTGAGGAATAGGTGGTGAGTCAGATAGCCATGCAATATTATGTGTAAGAATCTTTTAGGTACAGACTATCAATGCAAAGATTCCTAACTAGTAATAAATGCGGCATATTTGAGAAACAGAAAGCTCATGTGGCTGGAGAAGGCAGGATGGTGACAGTGTTGGAAAGATCAGCTGCTGGGATCAGATAAGAGAGGGGTTTGAAAGGAATGGTGAGGAATCTGTATCTTGTTCTAAGGGTAACGTGGAAGTCACTGGAAAACATCTGCAAAAAGTCAAAAGAAAAATCTTAAAACAATTCAGCCTAGATCTGATAGAAACCTTAAGAGGCTATAGAAAGCTTCTGCGAAAAATCTGTTAGTAAACACATAAGCATTATTATTATTTTTTTTTTTTGCAACAGCGCTTTTAACATTTGTCAGTCATGAACATTCACAACTCACATTTCTGAAGATTTTCCTTTTTTAAAATTTTGGTTATTGTAGTATTGTTGTTTAGTAGATATCAGTGTAATTTCAGTGCCAGTGATAGTCTCTGAAACTCCCACGCTTATTGGTCTTTTGCAATCTCACTTGGATTTAAAGCACTGAGATTCTACTTAATTGTGAGCACAACTAAAAATGACCCTATCCTTCTCCTATACCAGTCTCATGAAACTGGAATTTAATATTTATACTGCATATAGTTTATGACTATGTGGTTGTCATTAGAAGACTGAACTCTGACTCAAGTTCTGTGGAGTTAAGTGATTAATTGAGATTAATGAGTTGTAAGCAAAAGAGTTATGTGTCATTTTTGCCCAAAGCATTTAATGGCCAATATAAAACTCTCCAGAGAGTTATATGAAACATTTACTTAAAGATTTTTTACAGCTTTTTAAAAATACACTTTTGGTCAATTATCACAAACTTCAAGTGAAAGGTAAATTAACATTTTCAGGCATTGAAGTAGCCACAAATATTTAATGTAATTTTACATTAGTTAAAGTCATGCACACTTGGTACATTACAATATAAGAGTAAACTGTCCATCCATTTCATTCTGAAATCAGAGTTGAGAGTGAATAGTACAAACTTCATAAATAAAAATACTCAACTTGCTTATTTCAAACCTCAAAGAACCTATATGCTATCCTGAAACTTGTTTGTTAAGTTAGTGTTACATAAATTTTAAGAACAGATGAGTTAAATAAATTCTGTAGAAAATATATATATGAAGTGTTAAAATATGGAAGGTACTATGTTTCTGCACAGTTGTCTATAAATCCAATGTTGGGTTGCTGGGATGGCTTATTACAATTCTACAATACAAATTAAAATCAAGAAAAAAATATACAATTATATGGTCTTTTATTGTTCCTTAGTACTATCCAGTTATGAATACTTTACAGACATACCCATGATTTATCTTCATAAATATACCACATACAAATTTAGAATTATTATTTCCAATAACAGTGGGACAAACAGTTATAAAGCCATTCTCTTTAAGACTTGTATACTCTTGACAATATTATGGACTAAACTCTATTATGGCTTTATTAAGTACTTTTTCCTGAAGTATACATTTATGCTTGTTTTCATGTCTTAAGACTTTCTTTAATGATTTTTCTGGAAATCATGCTCTATTAAATATTGATCTGAAACTATGGAAATATTTTATGGTCATGAAAATGAACAAAAGTTGACAAAACATGTATTTTGGGTCATTCATTTAATATTTTAACTAACTGAAAAGTCAATAGTCCCCTGAGGATTTAAGGAAACCTTAACTACTTAACATATTATCTTTCTCTATTGAGAGAGAACCTAATGGCTTCTGGCTTATACTCGGTGGGGTTTTGCTATGCAACTACAGGGAGAAGATTTAACGTTACACAATATACCATTATATCTCAGCACGAGTGAAAGATGACTACTGTCACATGGTGACAGTGAATTTGGTAAATCCCGATGCCACCATCTAACTCATTTGGAGAAATGGAGACAGTGGGTTCTTGCAGAAGCACTTAAATAGAGCAGTCCTTCAGGTTGGATGATTTGTAACAGATGTTCCCTATAATAGATGGATTACAGGAAGAGGCTGTAACACAGATTGTCTTATTCAGTGGTGTTTGATCGATGCTGCTTATTAGCTTGACTTAACATTCTGTAAGCTGAGGTTTTGAGATAAATATGTGAGCTCTGATTTACTGATGTATTCATATCAGATGATAAAATGTCTTTGAAACAGAGATTAGGTATTTCAAATGAAGTTTATGAATAAGAGTTTTATTTTTTGAGTTGGCATAAAATAAATAAACATATGAACCAATCACCTCCCAAACAAAGCACGTGATTAAAACAGACTTGTTTATGCCATAGTTTTGTAATTAATGAACACTTAACTAAATCAGAATGCTGACAAGTGAGAATGTTGGTGCTTCAGTATTAACTATTAAATGACTAGCAAAAGAATGTTTTTAAGAATTTTTACTATTGGCTTACAATGTTTTAAAATTTAAGATATTCTAGAGGAACTTGAAAGTCATTTACACTATTTGGTTTCATTTTTTAACCTAAGCATTTAACATGACTACTCTATTTCACAATTATTTTTAAATCTTTTAGTGTTCTTTAGTGGTATTTAGAAATGTTCTTTACTCTCTGTTACTGTTTATTTTTCATTTTTGCCCACTAAACTTAAAGCATGGCACCATCTTATGTGAACACTCATGGAATGTATAATTATATTTTAAAATACATAATGTTGTTTTTAACCCAATTTTCTAATATATATTTGGTGCTGATTTTTTTATATCAGGCTGGTGACTGTTAGACCGCAGATAGTGATGACTATCATTTATATGGAAGCAGTACTCAAAACTGTGGCCTCTATATTCTTGCTTGGTTTCACATATAACTTAATGCAATTAATATATTTAACATTTTCTTAGTCATACCTTCTTGATGATTTTGTGTAAGTATACTTGAAGCACTTCAGTGGAGAAGAAGAGGTAGTTGAAATTCTCTACATTACTTTTAGAATATATTATTGAGTCATAATTGAACAAGATGAACAAAACAATGAGAATATTCCTGGATAGAGGAAATATAGTTCGGTATTCACAGCCTTGTGTTCCATCCCCTGGGACATGAGAACAAAATGATATTTTGGTCCCTCACAATAAGCTAGGATCCCCTGTTGAGTAAATGCAGACAATTTGCCTCACCACACATATCACATATCGTGAAGAATGTGTGTGTTGTCCATTCTTCAAGGAAAAAGAAAGTGAAAATTATGCCACAATGTTAAGAATGTCAACAAATTCTACCATTCACTGATAAGCACTCCCATTTAAAATCTTATTCTACTGTTTAAACTAGCAAACTAAATATATCCTCTCATCTTGTTTTGAAATAAATGGAGACAAACTCCAAAAGAGTTTCCTACGGAATGGTTATCTAGTTTGTGGAAGTGAGATAAAATTCTGACATGTATCTTTTTTCTAATGTGACACTGTATAAACTGGGTCAATAGATTCCTATCACAGACATTTTAAATAATGAGTGATTTTTAAAATTAGGCTATTGATTTTTAAAATTATTCAGCTAACATTTACTGACTACTAGCTCTGAACTAGTCCAATGGGAAAGCAGCTACAATGCTTTTCTTTTTCAAACATAGAACAGACACAGGCAAACTCTCCACTAGTTTTTGCCAATATACAACCTGAGATAATCCTCTAAGCCTACCTTCTTTGAATAATTAAACTTGTTTTCATTTTAATAGTTCTTTCTAGCTCTAGAACAGTTTTCCTCTGTTGCCTTTAGGTTTTAAGCATCCCAACAAATCCACATGTTTCTAAATCTACTTATCTGCTCTAGCAAAGACAAAGAGAATAGAAACTTGTGAATTTATGACTGCCAATATTTACATGTAATGTATCACACAAGATATTCCCCCTATGTGCTAAGCAATGATGTGTACATATTTTAATTTTATAAATAAAAATAAAGCTTGTTATTTTAAAAGACGTCTACCAATAGTAAGTCATGTTTTTTCTTGGCATTTATAGACATCACCTGGTGTTCACGGTTTTTTTCCCCTACTCTTTCATTTCACTTGCTCTAACTCATTAGAGAGCTAATTGTCTTTGTAATTTCAAACTAAGCAGTAGTTTGGGAGACACAGACATTACCTTTGCCAGGTGTGTGGAAGGACAAAATCTGATCTGCAGTAAAAGCCATCAAAAGTTTCCAATCAAAATTAGCCCTTGCTTCGTTAGATTTGCATGGAATTTGTGTTGTTTGGAGAAGAATTACTTAGAAACCAGGCTACATGGTGAACGATGGTACATGAGATCAAGGAGACAACTAAGAATTGCGTATTTTTGAACATAGACTAAAATAAAATAAAGTTTTGCAAGAGATGAAAGGGAACTTACCAAGTTTTCTTCATCTTCTGTGAAGATGTGACCTGTCATTGGTTGACATTCAGTGGAACTTGTACATAGAACTTGGTTCTTGGTGAACACATGTGAGTTATCAGAATTATGCCACATGGTATGAATGTGCCCTACAAGACTATGAATTCCAGGGATTGCAAGGTATTACCCAGTAATTAAAGGACAGCTAAAATAATTTGGGTGACTGGAACTGGAAACAGAATGTATTGACTGGGAGTTGGATTAAGCGGTCTATACTAAGTGTATGAAAATTGAATAGGTATTCAAACAAATGAATAGACAGATGGAAATGTCTTTTCAAAATTTTGTTGAATAATATTGGGGAAGTTAAGACTATTTTTAACACTGAGGACTGTTTTGCTTTGTTATCATGCTTCTTGGGCTAGCTTAACTAGAAGCAAGCAGGAAAAAAAATCAGTGGTCTAAAAAAGCACCTGGGAGTTTGTCCTTCCCCCATAATTGTGGGTATTACAAGATAGTTTAAAATGAGAGAAAAAGAAGAGACCACACAGAAAGAGGTCTTCTATTTAGTGGTACTTAATATTCCTGGTGGCAGAGTGATTAGAAATGACTTTTTTTTTTAATCAAACCCAAGTCATCTACATAAGAAACTTCACAAGTTGTCCTAAGAAAATAATCATGATATTCTAGAAGTTTGGCAAGATAAAGGGTCAGAATTCCAGGTTTGTCAGAACAGTTAGTGGCATTCAGAATAAGGTATAAGACAGAAATTGGTGATTAATAATGTTGTCTGATGGTCAGGTGGTCAAAGATTAGGTATTCTAGATTAGAGAATGTGGGGCCTGTCTTCAAAGAGGATTAGGAATGACAAAGTTGCTTTATTTGCAAGCCGATACAGAGTAACTTCTGTTCTATTTCTTGGTTTGGCAAATGGCTACTTGTCCTGTAAGGCTCCGCTCGCATACGGTCCTGATAAAAATTCTCTGACTCCTAGGCAGAGCTTGTTAGTCCACTCTCTTGTTTCTTACAGCACTCTCTCCTTTTTTATTCTCCTACTCCCATCCTGCCACCCTCTTTCCTTTTATTCCTTCTTTCTTTCCTTCCATAAACAGTTGGTAATACTTCAACAATTGTAATGTGTCAGAAACAAAACTGGGCCTCTTGAGTGCTGTGATGAATGAATTGAAGCAGCCCCGCAGTTGACTGTGAAAGGTGGTGTGTTAATTAAGAATGCGGGCTTCGCAGGCAGTCTGCCTAGACTCTCCTCACTGTTCTTTTACCCGGTAGGATGGCATTCAACAAGTCCCTGAACCTCTCTGTGCACTAGTTTCCTATCTGTAAATCAGAGTAAAAGTAGCACCTTTATGACGTTATTTTTATGTGTCGTGCTAAATAGATGAAGCGCAACAGTTCACATGGAGACTTTACGATAGTGCCTTTACGATAGTACCTTAGTAATTGTTAACTGAATTTCATATTATTGTTATTAGTGGGGTTTACAGTTGGAGAGCAAAATATGCTGTTTCTACAGTTGTAACAGTGATCCTGACTTTATACTGTAAAAAGACATGTCCATGTAAGATACTTATAGTTAGCTAGTCCTTAGTATGGTGCCTGCCACATAGTACATGCTTATAAATGTATGGTGATTAAGTATTAAGTGAGGTTAAAATTAAGCTACCTGTCCAAGGTCACAGAAATAATAAGAGTTTGTGGGGATGTGACCCATTGTGCCTTAAAATCTGAGTTTCCTAAGATTTTGCAGTTTCAACCATATTCCTTGCCTTTCTCTGCCTGTTGTCATTTGATTTGTACACCTATCACTCCACTGAGCTGGCCCTCACCCAAGTCACCAAAGATTTTCATATTACTAAATCAACTCATGACCTTATTTTTTCTAATGTTACCTATATTTGACACTGTTGACCACTTTCTCCTTCATTGTTCTCTTCTTTGTCCCCATAACTTAAGGTATCTGAATTTTACTTCTAGCAGCTTTCTGGCCTGTCATTCACAAATTCTTGTCAAATTCCTCCTTTTGTCATCTTTATATTTCTAGCATTTCTTCCTCGGTAATTCTCCTTCTTACTCTTCACATGTTTACTCTGTAATTTCATTCCCACTTGACTTTAATATGTTGATGGTGCTCGAATCTGTATATCAATATCTATGTTTCTCTCTTGACCTTCATAGCCACAAAACTATCCTATTATTTGCATACTTATCTCTGGCAAGGTATATGATAAATGTTGACCCTTTACTTAGAATCTAGTGCTGTTCCTTCCTGGTTACATGAATATGATAATGAATCATCATGATTGCTTGATCAATTTTTCTGGGGAGGGAGCAAGCACATTTAGAGAGTACAGAGGCCTCATCAATAACTGCTCTCACTTAATCTGTATCGCCAGAACTCTGCTGGCTTAACCCAAATGTATGATTTCCCTTCCACTGACAACTCAAGCATTATAATTGGCATTCATCCTCATTTATTCTTTCTCATTTTTCATAGATAATGTACTGCCAAGTTTTGTAGGCTCCATGTCCTATTTTTGATTCCATACTCCTGTTTCCATGTCCCTTTATCCAGATCCTTGTTACTTCTTGTCAGATTACCACTAGAATGTTCCATGTGCACTTCTAGTAAGGTACTGGCCTCATTCTCTAAAGTTCCTGAAATAATTTTGCTTTAGATGTATCTCTATTCATGTTTTGTTGCTGCTTTTGCTCTTTTTTGAGTATTCCTAATTTTTTGGCATAACAATAAGGTTTTTGCTTATGATATCAGAAAGAATTTATACCTAGTCTCACTTCATCTCTTCTCTCTCTTATATGCTAGAGCTGTCCTTGGATGCATGAGGCACTTGCTAAACAATGAGTGAAGTTAGCTTTTATAATGTAGCCCCACAAGAATTTATTTCAACAAGTTCATATAAATGCGAACTGACAGTAATTTTTTTATGAGGATGGATGTGGGGAAAGAGTAGGTGAAGTCTGCGGGACAGAGTACATAGAGGTTATTTTATAATTTGTGAGCCAAAAATATATATGATATAAAAGCCAATGACTATAATTTTTCTCAAAATGGAAGAATGATATTAGAGTACTTGTATTAAAATAGCAAAATACTATGCACAAAAACCTGAGGTCTGTCAGTTGATGGAAATAGCAGTCTAAAATAAAGTCTGGCTTCTAGAAGACCCTCAATATTTGTTGAGTAAATACAATGCAAAAATCCAGTCTTCATCAGTTGGTTGTCTATATGCTGGTTGTCTATATACAATGATAATTTGCTTATTTGCTTTTATTGCAGTTTGCAGATAAATATATATCTGCAGCTTGCTTCAATTATTTGGTCATTCAAATCACTTCAATTGATTATTTCAATTGGCCAAACTAAAAGTGATGGAGTGAATTCAATGAGCAAAATAAAACAAAAGCTCAAGCAAGAACTTGAGGGAAATGATAGCCTGTAAAATAATGAATGAGGAAAATAGTAAGAAGCCGAAGTAGTCAGGAATATTCAAATTCTACAGAAGTGATGAAGGGATCATGGAATCTCATATCTGAGCTCCAATTTAGTGTGTTGGTATAACTAAGTAAAGAATGCAGGATTTGGTAAGATGAATTTAATATTCTTAGACTATATTTAATGGTAAATAAATCAGTAAAAATGAGATATGACCCATCTAGAAGAATATAAAAATTTCCCCTAAATCCCCAATGAAACAGAATTACAAGAATGTATACTCTGCTACCAAATTCTGTTCTAAGTATGATGAAGACTGATAAAAGTGTACTACTCAGACAATCCAATGATGGTAATCTACAAGTAGATGGTGGACTCTTCTTAGTCTTTCCCCTTTCTTGTGACACACATTTGAATAAATGTTTTGAGAATTTTTCTTCAGAATTATATCATTCAATGGAAAAGCCATGTTTGGAGTGCTTGGTTTTGGGTCTATGGACTGTACTCAAGGAATGCCCTGAGTTTACACACCAGCAAATAAAAGAGCAGAATAAAGGAGACTGGAAGAATATAAACTATTTAGAATTGTAAATTACACAGTCAACATTAAAAACAGCAATACTGAAACATCAAGTTCTTCCCATTACCAGGATCTGTTAATATCAATAATAATTAATAATAATAATAATAATAATAATAATAGTAATGAACCAGAGCCCTCAGTTCTGCTTTTCAATTCGTGTAAGAAGAGCCAGGCAGAAGACACAAGTTATTTTTTTAAAAAAATATTTCTTTTTGATGCGAGAAACCAAACTTATAGCCTCGCACTTGCTAGGCAGGCACTGTGCCGCTGAGCTACATCCCTGGTCCCACAAGGCATTTTTCCTACTTTTAGAAAAGTAACACAAATATATAGTCAAAACTTAGTGACTTGATTAAACTCACTTCAAGAGAAAGCTTGAGCTGAATGCTACATGAATATTCAGACAATAGCAACCTGTTTGAAATTGCTATTAGGCATAATTCCAAAATTTATGCATTTTATCATCTCCTGGGCATGAAGCCAAAGGCTAAAGGAGCAGAACATGAAAAAGTTTAACCTGAATTATGTTCCAAACCCTGTTGAGTTTAATTTTACTTACAAAGCAGAATGCTAGTTTGCCACTTAAATTTGTTCCTTATAGTCCTGAAAAATACCTGGTTTCTTGTTATCAGTCTCTAAATTGTGCTATTCATTGGGAAAGCTCCAATTTTAAAAGCATCATTCTGAATTACTAGGCAAGTGCACACAATAAATAGACAATCTAAGATATACTAGATTAAGCAAGGGAAGTCATTTTCTATAAATTTGACTGTGGTGTAGTTTGCAGATCCACCAGCCTTGCAACTTCAGAGGGCACAAAGGGAAACTTTTAGCTAACTGAAATGGAAGGTATGCAAGGATGAGTGCTTTAAAAACTTACTGTTTTATAATAAGGAAATACAATACACATTCCTGATACAAATTTGGTTGACAGATCAAATAGCTTTCTCAATAGTCACAAACACACCAAAAAGAGTAAGATGTTACTCACTCGGATACATACTTCATTTACAACATTTTACTTGAACCAATGATGGGCGCATTACAAAACCATCAGTAAGAATTTGCTGATATATACAGCTAAAACAAAGAGATGAGGGAGCTCACTATATGCTATACATTTATTGTACGAGATTTTTATAACAATGATTTCTTTATAATTATAATGGCAAAACATTTCAAACGGATAAAAGGTAAATTAATCTAAAATATAATCACTTGCTTATAGTTTTTTTTAAACTTGTATACACAGTATAAGGGGTGTGAACATGGAAAACTCATTTATAATGTAGAAGATCAAAAAGGGAGAGACCGGAGGGATTCTGGTAATATTCTAGTTCTTGATTTGTATGGTAGTTATATGATGTATTGGCTTATCACTATACATTTAGTTGTGTACCTGTACACATTTGATTTCAGAAAACATTTATAGGTAGATTGTTATTTAATTAAAAGCTGAAAGAAGAAGGAAAGAAGGGAAAATAAAAAGTATGAAAATGAAGGAACGAAAGGATGGAGAAAGGAAGAAGGAAGGAAGGGAAGTACCTGTTAGGATTCCCATTTCTCATACTGGGGAATACTGTGCTAAAGGAAATATATGCTTTCATTATTTGCTTAATTAAAATAAGATGCAGCTTTATAAAACTGCCGAATTTGATAGTCTGACACATCGACCACCACTTAACTGTCATGTCTGTTTGTAGTCCGTGTGTTGATATTTTTAGTCTTTTAAAACATCTCTGTCACTTAACAAATGTAAATGTCACCATCACACACATATAGTTTTCTTGGTTTTGGTAGCTGAATTTAAAAGTTAGTGGAAGAAAAAAATGCCTGGGGTTACACTATATTTGCACTTGAAAAACACATAAACACACAAACAAATTTTGTTTCTAAAAGTTCAAAAGTCTAAATAACTCTTCTGTTTAGAGTTCCTGCTTGGTGCTAAGTTGGTTTGTCACTTAGTGACCACTTATTACTACCAAAAGTGTTTTGGATGCTGAGGTTGGATCTGTTGATTTTGTATGTTACTAAGAAACAGTTTTCCATGTAATTTTTTCAAAGGCAAAAGGTTAGGCAAAAATGACATATATTGTAAAATTGAAAGTAAAATGCACAGTACTGGTGTGCTCAAAGTCCATGCATTTAAATTCCTTTGCATGATAATTTATGGTGATCATGTCTTTAGACTGCACTATTAGCATACTCACCCCTAACAAGAAGTTCTGCCTCATCTGACACACTGTCTGCTGTGGTCTGTACCCTGCAGCCATATCTCCCAGCATGCATCAGAAGGATGTTCCTGATCATTAAATCTGCAGAGGATGCTTGCTGAAAGAGGGATGAAGTGCCAGTTTAAAATGTTGCAAATCTGCCTCGTTCAAGGCGGTTTAAGGGGGAACTTTGCATATTCAGTCAAGGGGCCATTTTTGGTCTTACAGTTTATATGATAACAATGCAGACATCAAACATGCCCTATCTTAAAAAAATACATGGAAGTTATGTTTTTAACAACTGCTAATAAAGAGGTAGAACACTTAATATTGCGTATAATGATTGAGCAGCTAAGATAGTTAAGAAATATTTAAATATACACAAACAAACATATTTTTAAAATTATAGGAAAAATAATGACTAGTTCACTGTTCTGAGACAGGCCTATTTTTACGGCAATAAAATTGTACTGAAAGGAATATCAACTTGTGGGAAATTAATTATGTGAAGGTAGCTGTCCAAAGATTATCTCCTGTGGCTCTTACTTAGTGGTTCTTCTTGTAAGTACATTGTGGGCAACAGAATAAGACAGTGCTCAGGTGAAGGACTGCTGGCCCCAAAGCCACACGTCTGTATTTAACAAAGATAATTTCCCCCATAACCACCATCGTCAGGGAGCAGATCAGCCTAAATCTTTGTTAATATGGTTATGAAACACAAAGGATGCCAGAAACACCTGATTCTGTTGGGAAGCAAGATGATTAAAACACAGTTAAAGAACAGTACATTTAAGAAGATCAATAAATACCAAGCACGGTATCTTTTAGATGTTTTTGTTCTTGGAATCGGTGATGATCCTATACTTTGGAATGACTGATACAAACCCTTAATTACTCACTTAGGACTTTTGTTGACTCTATTAGAAAAGAGATTTATTGGGATCGTATAAAGATGTGGCATTAATAATATCAAGATGTATTTTTTTATAAAGATAAAGCAAACCTGCAACAACCCCTAACTTTCCATGTTATATTTAGCAACATCTGACTTGAGTGAGGGAAGATATATGCAACTTGAAATGATATCCTCAAACTAATAAAACCTTTTCTCCAACAGTAACCGTGCACATGAAAAAAGTGTTCAATGAACGTCATAGAGAATCAACCCAGATGAGATATCTTTTCGATTTTGATGGAATGAAAGTGAATTACCTTAAAAAATAAAGTGTTCAAAGAAGGCAGTCTCCTGATAATTATTTAAGAATATTATTGTTTGCTTTTATGTGGAATGGTCAATGGGTTTATGAAAATTATGAAAACAAATTTAATTTCTAGAAATTCTTTGGAATTTTTTGTTTTTTCCCTAGTATCACAGAAGGGATGTGAAGTCATTATGAGATTTTTTTTTAACCAAACAGTATACTTTTCTTTTGATGAATTTATTATATGTTATGTTAAGACCTTGCTTGTTGGTATTCATTTTTTTACTGTTCCTGTCAGTCTTACAATAAGAACTAAGGTCACTGCAGTTTTCTTTCATGAAATAATTGTTAAGACATGGTCCAGTCTAGTGATTTACAAGAAAATGCTTCATGGTGAGAATGCATTAAAATGTCATAACAATTATTTCATGGAATATGATGTTTGTCCAATGAATGTTGTATACTGCTAATTTCCTTAGGATACATTGTTACTCTCAAATATTAACAGAAAATCATCCTATTTTCACTGGACTAAATGCACACTTCAACTATTAAAGAAAGCTTTGATCTTTTTATGGAGGAAAAAAACCCAAACTGTACATATAATCAGTTTCAAATCAACATAATATCATACTGTTTGAATAAGCTCCTATACATTTATCACAATGTCTACTGTGGGCTCAAATTTGCTTCATCCCCCCCCTCATTCATGAAGAACTCATTTAATGGGGGTACTCAGTTAAATTATTGACTCAGAATGGGAGCTGTGTCTCATAGGAAAGATCAGGAAAGACCACAAAAAGTATGGAGGATTTGACTTTTTCAGTAACAATATCTGAATGAATGATGCCTGCTTTTCTTTGTTTTGCTATAGACTTTTGCTTGTTTTTAATATAGTGCAGTTGATATTGGTATCAATTTGGCAACAGAAAATGTACCAATTGTACATAATTGTTCAAGATCATATTTAAAAATTATTTTGTAAAATTACATTCCTACTGTTAAATAAATGATTTGCCATTTCACCAACTTTCCCCTCCCTGGTAATTCGTTTCTTTTTGTCCTGAAAAAGACTCCTCAAACCTTTTCTTCTTTCTGGAATTACATTTAAAGTGATACTTAATAGGATGAAGAAACATTTAAAAATCACATAATAGTCCAAGACTTCAGGTGGGCAAGAAATAAATTATCTTTCATTTGCTGTCCTTTACTTGGTTCCTGCAATTAATAGTTCAGTGCTATCTAAACTGGCAAAAGCACCACCCTCATCTACAAGGAGCAAAATTCTGTAGCCTTCTGCATATCTGTCAATTAAAGACTATTGGAGGAGTTAAAAATCATCTATATTGAGCCTACCCTTTCCCACTGGATTATATCTGCCTCATATTTTTCAAACCCTAAACAGAGAAGATTAAAAGTAAAACGAATGGTTTGTGAACACTAAACCTAAATTACCCTTTCAGTAGATTTACTGTTCTTTCAAGAGAAGTAATGAGAAGAATTCATGTGGGAGCCCATTATCCTTAATCTCAGCCCACAGTATGCCGTTCCTGCAGAGAACCACTGCAATTTAGTGCACTTTTAATGAAATGGTTACTTACAACAGATACTTGGTTTCTTAAACCTAAACCTCATTTCTGCCTTTTATCTCTTAGGATTTAGACTTTCCTTGTTTACTTTGACACTTGCTTTGTTTCCTGTCTTTTCCTCTCCCTGCTTTCTTTGCCTTTATAAATAAATCTTATTACTTGTGGCTTCACATAAACTTCCACCTAACCAGTGTCTACCTAATACAGTGCTCCAACACTTAGCATGGCATGTGCCCCATCTGGTGGGAGTTGAATGTGTGCTGTTGAGTGAGTAAATGCTTTTTAAGAAAAAGGCTATGAGAACAGGAGCATGTCTCTGTCATTCATTTGCATTTTCTGGTCACATAATCTCATTGGACAGCTGCTAAATTATCTTGACTTTTATTTACAACTTTGAAATAACACAGAAAAATGCAGTATTTCCACCTAAATCCTTTTCTTTAGCAGCATTTATCTTGACTAAATGTCCTGGTCATCCACCCTAACATTGCAAATTCTATTCCTAACAACGGGAAACTCATGTATCTTTGCTGTTCAGTGTCTGCTGATTCTTACTGCCTTTAGGAAACAGTCTCGTTTCTTTATTTTGACATGCAATGTTCTTAAAACTTCATCTTAGCACCAGCAGATGAATCCTGTGCATTTGCTAACATCAACCTCAGAGCTGCCTAAACTTAGGAATTCTTCCCATTAGTCTTTTTTTTCTTCACAGCTTTTTGTTCTTCTTCACGGCTATTTTTCTTTTCTTTGACTGTAGACGTTTGGGCACAGCTCAAATGCCATCGTGTTGGTCAACACTTTCTGTACACTTTCTTGACTTCCTTAGATGTGTTCCTGTTATGTTGCAATGTCACCTGAATCACGTCTCAAAAGGAGCACTCACTAATTAAGAAGGTGTTCGTCAAGGTCCACTATGGGTATTCCCAGAGCCAAGTCAGAAAGCAGTGCACCTGCTGGTCATTAACAAAGCTAATTCTTGTGTGCATAGCATCTTTCTTCATGGATGGCAACACTTCTTCCCACCCTTTTCTTATTTGCACAAAGAAATGAAGGAAAAATAGAGACTATAGAGGAAGAGAGTGGAAACAAGCACTGAAAACACAATTACACAGAAGCTACATAGGAAACAGTGTAGAACTGTGCAAATTCTTCTGTTACCACTTATTAGATACCAAACTTGGGAAAACTGCTCTGCTGCTTAAGAGTTTTTCTGAGACTTTCAATGTGATAATGAGAATAAAACCCATCATGTGTATGGTATACAGTGTTTGATAAATGTTATCTGTTAAAGGTCACTGTAATTGCACTCTTAACCAAGAGGAATATTTCTTTAATTGGTATTCATTGCCTCAACGAATTGTTTATCAATGCTTTTCATAGCTACAGTAATTTTTTGATAAGTATTTAGCTTTATTTTAGGTATAAGTATTCCCCATTTCCTTGCTCTTTTCTTTTATAGAGCAGTAGAGTTAGAATTAGGTGACCTGAATGTCTAGCCTTGTCTCATGGCCTTATAAATAGTCCTGAGACCCTGGAGAAGCACTTTATTGGAATAATAACACATGCACTATCTCTCTCATGGAATACTGTGAGAAATTTAATGAAATAATGTGCATTCATGAACTATTAGACAGTATTTCAAACATATAAAGTTTTTAAAAGCAGCTGATAAGAGAAAGCTGTACAGACAGCAAACACTCTGAGAATGTTTGGTGAAAGAATAATTTAAGCAATGAGATGACTTGTATTTTCATAAGTAATGAACTGGTACTGAATGACGCAGTCAGAAGGCTGCTGGGGGTGACAGTTTCTGTGTCCTCAGTTAGGATTATTTCACCTCTCAGTGGCCTCACACAGGACAGTTCCAGCATGCCCAAACATAACTATAAATCCTACAAGATGTAATTTTAAAAAGTATTACCTAACACAACAATACAGTATCCCTATGAGACATGGATTATTAGACAGGATTAATATTATTGACATAACATCTTAGTTAAAATATTTTCTCAGGGACAATACATGCAAAGTTTGTTCTTGAACTCATACAACAGAGTTCAGATTACTGATGGAATGGGTTTTAATATGGTTTTGAGAAAATAGCTGATATCAATTAGCTTGTGTGCACAATAGACATTTTCTGATACAGAAATAGTAAATGCTACTAGTGAAGATAATAGGCACAATGCTGCCCCCAAATTGTGTCTAAGTATTAAATGTATCCAGTAGTTCATTCAGCATCACTCAAAATGGGCAAATATGTCTCAACATCTCATTACTGGGATTTTGATATTTAACTTTCAACATGTATTACAACAATGGGTTTTTAAATCTAAGAAATATGCAGATATAGTTTCATTTGGTGACAAAATTTATAGTAGAAAAGCACATTGAGAACTAATTGATGAATTTAGGGTAATAAGATGTATAAAATAGACCATTTAGAAGTGTGGTCACCAAATCATGAATTCATAGAAACAGGTTACTACTCTGGTTAGAATGAAAATTAGGTGTTATAAAACCATTCACACTAAGAATATACAGGACTAATTACAATGAGATTTTAATATAATTTAAAAATAAAATCATTAAGTTTTGTAGATGACAAAATTGGATACATACAGAACACCGAGTGAATGATAAAATACCACATGTATCACACCACTATTCTTTCTTTCTTGACCAAACATATAAGAGAATATGGTTTTCAATATGACATATGTAGAATTAAGTGATGTGTTTGTGTTCTGTGTCTTGAAATATGCTTCATCAAAGCATATGGCTATTGACTCTGCTTTTGCTTGGTGATGAGATATGTGGTAAATCTTTCAGACGAATGTAAAAAACCAATGCAAAAAGGCTTTACCAATACAGTGGTACTGGTATCTCTTCCTTCTTAATGTAGTGCTTTCAAGTTAAAAGAGTCATAGAATAAAGTCAGAACTTATCCAGTTTCCGGATTTTTGAATTTTTTGGAGACTTACTGTTAACTTGATTCTACCTGTTGGCGAAGTTTATTTTATGTGACTGCTAAGAATTTTGGACTTGTCCTATTATTGTCTATACATATTCTATTAATAATTCAATGGCTATTCATTTAATTCATTTCTGCTGTGCAAAGATCTGCACTCAAAGACTGTCTGCTTTAATCCAGCTTTGACAGAGGAAACACAGGAAGTAATGTAGAACAGCTTCTGTGACCCTGTGCAAAGGCCCGTGGGGAGAGGTGGAGTGAAGTGGTTCTGTTGTCTTGTAGTGTGATACTCAGACTCAGTCCAGAGAAAGCTATTTCTTCCTGTGCATCTCATATAGTTTCCACAGTCATTCCATAAGCATTGGTTCCTAAGCTTTGACTTTTAATAGTACCTTTTTCACTAGCAGTTTATTTCTTCTTTGTTAGTCCCTGTTTGTTTCTCATGTTTATCTATGATACGCCATTGTTAGGCTAGTCCTCCTTTAAAAGTGACTTTGTTTACCTCCTTAAAAAATCTTCACTGGCTTCTTATTACTTCTGAGATGGTTGAATTCTCTAGTCTTGCATTTGAGTCTGAACTCAACCTATCTGGTCTTTTAGTATACTAGAAAATATGTTCTCTGCCTCTTTCTAAAAGAGGTACCTACAAACCTGCCAAAGTCTCCAAATTTACCTAGTATGTTAAGACTTTTAAGTCTGATTTCTTTCAGAAAGCCTCCACTGATCACAAGGAAGAGTCACATAATTTGTAGGACCAAGTGCAAAATAAAATGCAGGGCCCCTTGTTAATTATTAATAATTTTAACATAACATCTAAGTGTTGCACTGACCACAAGCCTCTTCTCACTTATAGGAACTCAGTGTATATGCACAGATTATGTGAGATAAAAATTGAGTTGACATTTTTGTTTTTAACTGGAATATATCTTTTTCTTTTAATGGTTTACTTTTTTCATACTCTGTTTTGGACTTCAATTCTTTTTCTTAGTCCATGCTGACATGACAAAAAGAATTAAATTACATATTCCTAAGAGCTAGGTTAGAAAAAATATGGTGACACACTTTTTATTTTATTCTAAATGTTTCATATGGGCCTACCCTGCCATTAGTAATTTAAAATATTATCTCCAAATATCCTTTCTACTGTTTTATGTACTGCCAGTGCAAAAATAGAGCTTACTGGTATACATCTGTCAGCATTAACCTGTTTGCTTCACATCCAATTTATTAGTGACAAACAAAAGACATCTCAAACTTGAAAGAATGCAGATAGGAACTGCACAGTCCTAGAGCCAGAAGGTGTCACAGAAGGACTGTCTTTTTCACAGAGAAACTAGCAGTTCTCTAAGTGCAATTGCAGACTCATTTTATTTAAGCAAATTCTAGGTAAAAGTGCAATTTAAACTCGCATCGTTAAAGCTATGTGAAATCTGGCTCTGAGGGTTGTACAGTAGATCAGTGCTCTTAGTAAATCACTTCAGAAGCGCTGTACTGTTACAAACTGAATAACACCTGCTCTGTAGGTTGGCTCAATGAGGCAACTCTAGCAAGTAAGAAAATATCAAAAAGCATGACAAGCAATAAACAGTTTTGCTTCAAGTGAATTATACCATTGGTTAGCAATGGAATAATCTTATTACATTTTACCAAACCTATACTTCATTAATTATCTCTCTTTGAAGTTCCATAAAGATGACAGAACTAATGAGACAAAAAACTTCCATTCATTCGTGTATTAACTTGTGATTTTTAAACCACTAGCAATAGAATAACCACCAGGAAAGCTTGAGGATAATAACATTTCACAGTTGCTATTCATTTTATTTTATGAATGCTTATAATACATGTAAAATTATAGAATTATACACTTATCATTTGCAAGCTTTTCTCAGAATGTCTTTTTTGTTTAGACAGGAAATGACAACTACATGGTGCCTGTGATCCTGTTCTTTCCTTTACCCACAGAAGACAAGCTGTGCCTTAACCTATGGATTTGTCTAACACAATGCTGCAGTTGACTAGAAACAGCACAAGATAAAAATTCTGTATTACATGATCTACCCAGATTACTAGAAAAGAAGACTACTTTTTGACAAACTCACAATGCAGCATGAGAGGTAAACAACTAACTGTAAGGCAACATGTTATGTTACAATAGTTAACAGTATAAAAATCATTTCAGAGCTGGGAATATAGCTCAGAGGCACAACACCTGCCTGGCAAGTATGAGGTCATGAGTTCAATTCCTGGTACAAAAAACATTACAGAGATGAATGATGTTAGCATCAGGGAAAAGGAGTAAGAAGTCACCAACCTAAGTCTTCCAGCAGTAAAAAAACTGAAAGCTTTTGAAAAAAAAACCGAAAGGGTTTTGACGACCAGGCTGACTGCAAGTCAGATGTGGAGGCAGGAGGAGGACCTGACTGTCCTGCGGCTGTGCCTTTAATTTTATTCTATGCAGCCTATGGAACCACTTCTTGTTCTGCTTAACCCTGTAATTTGATTCACCAGCATTAGTTAAAGCCAAACTGGTTAAGTGCATCAAAATAAAACGGTTTTATTAAATAGTAACGACCACAAAATTGGTAATAGAAAGTCATTTTCTAAATAAGCTATAGGATTCCTTTGAGAGTTTGTACTTTTTCTTTTCTTTTTTCTTTTCTTTTCTTTTCTTTTCCTTTTCTTTTCTTCATAAAGTCTCACTATGTAGTTCAGGCTGGCCCAGAATTTACCATGTAGCCCAGGTTGGCCTCAATTTATGGAGACCCTTCTGCCTCTGCTTCCCAAGTGTGGTGATTCCAGCTGTGTGCCACCACTCCCTAGTGCATGCTTTTCTGACTGGACTGACTCAGCCCCACCTACACATAAGATGCTGCATTTCCTTTTTCGAGATGCCAGAATTACCTTTCTGATAACACACAAACTTCATTTCGCTCATCCCCTTGTGCTATCATTTATCTTTTCTGTATCTTTTATGCAGCATTGAGAAAATCCTCAGTATGTCTCTCATAACTGGAATGTCCTCTTAGTTTTATGCAGTTAGTAGTGAGACAGATTTAGTTGGACAAGAGCTGTACAAATTTCAAC
>PVJX010013943.1:0-46133 GCA_004027295.1 Dolichotis patagonum
AAAAAAAAAAAGGCAAGCCATATCTGCTTTGCAAGTTATCTTTTCCCAGCTCCTGACCCAGGCTGTGGCAGTTATTCAGGTGAGAGGCTAGGCTACCGTAAACAGAAATTAGCAGAAAATTGCCAGGCAAGGAGGCTCAGCCTGTAATTTCAGAACTCATCAGCATGAGGCAGGAGAATCTCTGTGAGTTAGAGACCTGCTCAAAAAAAAAAAAAAGCAAAAGAAAAAGCAAGGGAAAAGAGGGTTAAGAACAGACGCTTCCTGGTGTGGGTGCTGCGGGGATCAGATCAGAGCTGAGACCCAGGATGTTTAACAAAAGTTTATTGACGGCCTTAGCGAGAAAAGTCAGGGTGTGGTCAGGGTTGAGGTGGCGACAACTCATGTGTTAAACTCTTAGGGATGGGCTAGGGATATAGCTCAGTGGCATAAGCTCCTGCCTGTCCTGAGTTCAAGTCTCGGTAGCAGAAAAAACAAAAAAATTTAGGGCTCTGAGGAGTGGCAGGGAGGGTAGCAGCAAAATGAAAATGTGGGGTCAAGCCAGGGATGTAGTTCAGTGGCACAGCACCTGCCTGGCAAGCGGGAGGTCCTGAGTTCAATTCCTGGTACCAAGAAAAAATGTGTCAGCAGGAAGCTCTTTTAAAAACAGACCTTCAGCCCGGCGTGGCAGTGCACGCCTGAAATCCCAGCACTCTGGGAGGCTGAGGCAAGGAGAATTACTAGTTTGAGCCCAACCTGGGTAACCTAGTGAGACCCCATCTCAAAACAAAAGTGTAGCTCAGTGCCTGGGCTTTGGCTTAGTTTCATTCCTCCACACTGGAAGATACATTAATGGAAAAAAAAGAGAATCCTGAGATTTTTATACACTGGTGAGAAGCTGAAGGAGAGTCAGAGAGTGAGAGAGATAAATGTCCCTAGAGGGCGCCTGGACCCATCCCGTGCTCTGCAGATTTAGAAATTGATTCTTCCCTTCAAGAGGCTCTTTGGCCCAGGTGTCGGAGTGGAGAGGCCACTTAGGAGTCTCGGGGTGTTGGATGTGAAGAGGGAGGGGATGAGGCAGCAGCTGCAGGGTCAGGCTGGGCCTGCGTGTGTGGGCCTGGCCCCAGGCTCCAGCCTCGGGCTCTGGCCTCAGGCTTCGGCCTCGGGCTCGCCCTGGGCCTAGGCCTGGGCCTTGGTGGGCTAAGTGTGATTAGGTCTCTGTAGTGCTTTTCTCGCTTAGCAAAGCTTACAGAATGACCGTGACTCCGAATCTGCCCACATAAATCCCGTCAGCACCTACAGAACTAGGGGTCCCTGCCCTGGCAGTGTGGGGGCCCGGTTTGTAGGGCAGCATTCAGCTCCCCCTGCAGGCTGCTCTCTGGAGGTTTGGTTCTTTGAGCTCTGGCTCTGAGGACCCGTGTTATAAATAAGCACAGTCGCTGTGCCCAGGCTGGTGACAGCCCTCTGAGCACCTCAGACCCAGCTGTGGCTTCTCAGCGTGTCCGGTTGGGGTCCTGCGTGCAGATCACACTGACACCCCCCCCCCCCCCCCGCCGCCGGTGTGCTCCCAGCCATCCTCGAGCAGTCAGTCGAGTGACGGAGAGTTTGTGGAGAGAAGGAAAACTGGCCACACTTAGGGCACTGAGCCACGGCAGCATTCTTCCCAAATCTTTGGAGTTTTTTACTCTTTGAGCAGAGAAGCCCAGGGGGCAAGTGGCCTGCATTAGTCTTGAACCAGTAGCAATTCTCCTGCCTCAGCTTCCCAAGTACTGGGATTACAGGCATGCATTACCACTCCTGGCCCCAGCCCGTTTCTGGAATTACTATTTTTTATTTTGAGACAGGGTATTATTAGTTGCTCAGGCAGGATTTGAATTGTGTTTTAACCTCGCTTGCCGCTGAGATTATAGGTGGGCACCACGGTGCCCCGTCAGTTTTTAGTTATTTAACCTTCCACTGCAGCGTGCGGCTGCCGGCTTCCCTGCTGGACAGTGCAGCTTTGGAAGCTGCTTTGGGAAGCGGTGATCCAAGGGTAGGTTTTCATGCATTCATTCTGCAAACAGTCACTGGTCACTGAGTGACCATGCAGAGGGAGGCTTTCAGCTCTGGCTGGAGTTTAGGGCTGCTCGGGGAAGTGGTGGGGACCAGTCCTGGAGGCTGAGGCTCCTCCAGGGGGCAGGAGTGTGCAACAGAACTCCCGATTCCAGACTGCAGTCGCCGCCCCCAGCGGGTGGTTGTCTGTGTCTAGTTTGGGCCCCAGTAGAGCACCCTTTGGTAGAGAGGACCTTGCTGCGTCACTCAGGCTGGTCTCAAACTCATGAACTCCCTTTGAGTCCCTTCCATTGAGCTGGGACGTACACCGAGGCCTCCCTTCTCTTTGCTGCAGTGCTGGGGTTCGAACCCAAGGCCACATGCATGGCAGGCAGACGGTCTGCAGCCGAGCTGCATGGCCGACTGTCTCCTGCTGGTCTCGGTTGGGGCTGGGCGCAGCCCCCAGGTTCCTCCCCCAGCGCGGAGGAGAGGGCTCTTAACAGGGGTCCCAGCTCCTGTTCACTCTGGGCCTTCTCACCCCCAGCGCTGGGCCTTCTCACCTCCAGCCGCCCCTTCAGCCTTGCTCGCTGTGAGTAGGGGTGGCCGTGCGCAGACAGCCCTGAGTACCGAAGCAGCCCTCCGCAGGGTGGGTGACGTCAGAGTGGGCAGCCCCAAGCCGCACAGGCTCAGGCCTTCAACTTGGGCTGATCCTGCTTCGGCCTGGAGTGCGGAGATCCCAGGTGTGCGCCTCCACGCCCAGCACTGTGTATCTTTGGCTTGAGGCGGCCCCTTGTGAGAAAGGGTCAAGGTCTCGGAGCCTGAGCTCCACCACCATGTTTGTCTTTCCTAAGTCGGGGATTAGCCTCCTGACCCGTGTCCTCCCTCCTCCCCTCTAGATGGTGTCCTACTCCTCCGTCCTCACAGCCATCAGTAAGGTATGAGCACCGGGCCAGGGTGGGACCGAGCTGTGCTGGCGTGGCCCAGGCTGCCTCGCTGTGCTGTGAGGCTGGCTTCCTCTGTGGAGCTGGCCGGGGAGGCGGGGCTGGCAGATGGGAGCCCCGGTCCAGGATCCCAAGGATGCTGGGCTGAGCCCCGAGGTTGGACGAAAGGGGGAGTCCTGCACACCCCATGAGGGAGACTGCGGGCTGATGGGTTCTCCCGGGGGCCTCTCCTCTGTTCTCGCCGTAGTTCGATGACTTTTCCCGGGAGCTGTGTGTACAGGCCTTGCTGGACGTCATGGACATGTTTTGTGACCGGCTGAGGTATGGGCTGGGAGAGGGCTCACCCTTCCTGCGTGCTTCTGGGGTGAGAAGCAGCCCCCGGCACGGGGGGCGGCAGGCCTGGGCCCCCACGTTTCTGCACCACCTGCCCTGCCTGCCCCACCTTTCCCACCAACTCCCTCCGCGGGAGCCACGGGCTCCCCACTTGGACCAGTGCCCTGGAAACAGGGCCTGCTGGAAGGCGGCCAGGCTAGGTGTTTCCCGGGACTTGGCTGGTTTTCCAGCCCTGCCGTGGCAGGGGAGCCCGGGCTCCGGGATGTCTCGAGGGTCGGGTGTCAGCCCTGGGTGCCGCCTCCCGCCCGCCCCTCCCCCGCAGCTGCCACGGCAAGGCGGAGGAGTGCGTAGCGCTGTGCCGAGCCCTGCTCAGCGCCCTCCACTGGCTGCTGCGCTGCGCGGTGGCCTTGGCCGAGCGGCTGCTGGAGGCCCCCGAGGCCGGCGGGGCCGCTGCGGAGAAGCAGCTCGCCCTGTGCCTGCAGCGCCTGGAGAAGACCCTGGGCAGCACCAAGAACCGCGCCCTGCTGCACATCGCCAAGCTGGAGGAGGCCGGTAAGCCGCGGGTGCCCCGCCAGGCCCGGGGTAGGGGCAGGAGGGGAGGAGGCCTGCCACTGGTGCCCCGGAGATCGGAGGCCGGAGGGCACGTGGCTCAGAGCCTGGTGCGGTGCGGCAGGGTCCCTGCAGTTCAGAGGGGCGCGAGGCGGTGCATCCTGGCTGCAGGTTAGAGGGCGGGGCCAGCTGCGGCCTGCCCCCCTGTCTCCTCTGTGGGCGCTGGAAGGACTCCCGAATTGGTGTGATTTTTTTTTTTTGACACAGAGCCTTACAATGTAGTTCGGATTGACTTAGAACTCACCGTGTAGCCCAGGCTGGCCTTGAATTCGCAGCCATCCTCCTACCTTAGCCTTCTGAGTGCTGGGATTACAGGAGGGCGCCATCACGCCCAGCTTACCCAATTCCTTTTTCCTTATTTTTATTTTTATTTTGAGATAGAGCTTCACTATGTCACTAAATTGCTCAGCAATTGAATTTGCAGTCCTCCTGCCTCAGCCTCCCAGACCGCTGGGATTGTAGGCAGGCGCTGCTATACCTGGTAGAATAGTTAATTTTTTTCTGTTCCGATCAGATTTTATTTCATTTTAGATATACATAATGATCACATTCATCGCAGAGATTTGTACCTGTGCACGATACAGCATCTTTTTTCTTTCCCAGTTCCCCACTCTCCCTTGTCCCCTCCCATCAGGGAAGCTGTGTGAGAAGCTTCATTTCGGTGACGGCCTCGCCGCCGTTCCCCCTCACCGTGGGGGTCTCTGAGGTGGCTGCTGCCTTGATTCACCCTGTGGCCCTCTGGGGCTGCAGGGAGGGGCCGTATGTAATTCAGTGCTCATGTGCAGTGGAGAGCCAGGAACAGAGCGGGCCTGCCCGGCCCAGGGCCATTTCAGCAGGGACAGCAGGAGGACCAGGCCTGGACGAGGTGGCGGTTAGGAGAGGGCCCGGGCCCTTGGTGCCGCTCCCCTCGCTGGGATGACACCCGTGGCCCTAGCCACGCCCTATCCTCCGCACTGGCCTGGGAGCCGCCCCTGCAGTTCAGTGACCCGGGGTGCCTGGCCCCGGCCCCACACCTTTCCTTTCTCCCCTCGCAGCCTCCTGGACTGCCATTGAGCAGTGCCTCCTGAAGCTGGGGGAGACCCTGGCCAAACTCAGCCACCCCCAGCTCCGAAGCCAGGCCGAGCAGTGCGGTACGCTCATCAGGAGGTACCGCAGGGGCAGGGGCAGGGGAGGCGTCGGGGGTGTGGCCGTGGGGCGGGGCCCAGCCCACCTTCACCCCACCCGCGGGCCTCTGTCCCCAGCATTCCCAGCATGCTCTCGGTGCGCTCAGAGCAGCTGCACGAGACCGGCTTCCCCACGGTGCACGCGGTGGTGCTGCTGGAGGGCACCATGAACCTGACGGGTGACACGCAGCCGCTGGTGGAGCAGCTGATGATGGTCAAGCGCATGCAGGTGGGGCCCAGGCCTCGAGGACGACCCGGGCCTGGAGGGGGACCCGGCCCTGGGGCGCACCCCTGCCTCGCTCACCCCGCCTCGCCCACAGCACATCCCCACCCCACTCTTCGTGCTGGAGATCTGGAAGGCCTGCTTCGTCGGCCTAATCGAGTCCCCAGAGGGCACCGAGGAGCTCAAGTGGACGGCCTTCACCTACCTCAAGGTGCCAGGGCCTTCGCCTCCTGTCCTCAGCTGACCGCCCTGGCCGCCCAGTGCCTGCCACAGGGTCCAGTTGCCCATTGCCCTGACGTCCCAGGCTGTGTGCAGCTCCCTCTGCAGGCTGGCGCCGGGCAGCCCCGGTCCCTGGCAGCTGGTGCTCACTTGTGCTGTGCCGTTTCCCATTCACAGCAGTGAGAGGTCCCCGTGTCCCACAGCTTGAGGGGCACTGGGCACCTGGATGCCAACAGCTTGCCCAGGCTGGTCTCAGACTTGCTGAGATCCTCCTGCCTCAGCCTCCCAAATGCTATGAGTGCAGGCTCATGCCACCATGCCCGCCTCCGCCACAAGCTTCCTATGGGGGTCTGGGAGCTGTGTCACTCTCAGGGCAGGAATGTCCTTCCTTCTCAGCACCCTGGGCGGGGCATGGGGACCCAGGGTGGGGGATGGAGAAACACGGCTCCCATTTGCCTTCCTGCCTGCCTCCCTAGATCCCGCAGGTGCTGGTGAAGCTGAAGAAATACTCTCACGGGGACAGGGTGAGTCGGGGAAGGACCGGTAAGGACGGGTGGGGGGCGGGTGAGGCTGTCTCCACCCGGAGAGACAGGCTGGGGAGGGTCAGCTGGCGCAGGTGCCCTGTGTCCTGGCAGGGAGAAGGTGGGAAGCGTGCTGTGTGCACACTGGAACCGGAACCACTCGCATTGGTGCACACTTAGTTCCAGCGGAGGATGCCCGGGCCGGGCCTCCAGCGGGCAGGCTCGTCCCTGATGACAGGGCTGGGAGACCCCGTGGGCGCAGGCCTAGCTGGAGCGTCTCCCCAGCCACGGGCTGGCATGGGGGCTCCTGCTGCTCCCGTGGCCAGTGGGGTATTCTGTGAATGTGGACAGTGCACTGCCCACGGGGAGGCAGGGAGGACCCGGGCCCGGGGTGACTCTGGGACTCTTGTAGGACTTCACTGAGGACGTCAACTGTGCCTTCGAGTTCCTGCTGAAGCTCACGCCCTTGCTGGACAAAGCCGACCAGCGCTGCAAGTACGGACGCCCAGCCTGGCCACCCCTCCCTCCGGCTCCTCGTTGGCTGTCGGTGCTGAGCCTGCTTCCCTCTGCCTCGATCTCCCCACAGCTGCGACTGCACCAACTTCCTGCTCCAGGAGTGCAACAAGCAGGGGCTGCTGTCCGAAGCCAACTTTGCCAACCTCATGGCCAAGTGGTGAGTGGGCACTCGGCCACCCCTGGCCTGGAGGCCTGGCTTGGGTTGAAGCCTGGGTTGCAGGTGCCTGGGACTGTGTCATGGGGTGCAGGGAATAGCAGTTAAAAGGAGATATGACCTCATCAGGCTAGATTTTTGTTTTCAAAAAAAAATTTTTTTTGGCTGCTGGAGAATTGAACCCAGGCCCCTAGATGTCCTGGGCAAGTGCTCTGCTGTGGCGCTGCAGCCCCAGCCCACCGTTTAGTTCTTTTTTGAGACAGAGTCTTACTATGCAGTTCAGACTGGCCTTGAACTTGCTGTAGCCCAGGCTGGGCTCAGACTGTCAGCGATTCTCCTGCCTCAGCCTCCTGAGTGCTGGGATTATAGGTGTGCACCACCACGCCGGCTTCTTCCATTAATTTTTTTTTTTTTTATCGGTACCAGGGATCGAACTCACGACTGCCTGCTTGCAAGGCAGGCGCTTATGCCGCTGAGCTAAATCCCCAGCCCCCTTCCATTAATTTTAAAGGAGCTCGCAAAATAGATGCGGTCCCTGACGGCAAGTAGCAGTGATGACAGTGCTGTGTTAAAAGCCCTTTCATAAACTTCAGCCAGCCCCAAAGGGTCTTTTCATTACTTTCTGTAGTTTTGTTGGTCTGGGACTTGGGTCCGGGGCAGGTGCTCAACCACAGAGCCGGCTGTGTCCCCAGCTGGGCCTCCCCAGCTTCCTGTGTGTTCCCCCCTCCGCTCTGCATCCCCGCCGCTGTGGGGGACTAGAGCGTCAGTGTCTCCCTGCCTCTGTCCCCTCCCGCGGCCACAGCAAGGCAGACCGGGAGCAGGCACCGCAGCTGAAGTCCGCAGAAAACGCCAACATCCAGCCCAACCCCGGGCTCATCCTGCGGGCGGAGCCCACCGTCACCAACATCCTCAAGGTGAGCGCCAGCCCTGGCTCCCGGACCACGGCCGCCCCTTCCTTCCGTCCCGGGTGCAGAGGAAGAAGCGGGCGCAGCCCTCTCTGCCGTCCCGTCCCGTCCCAAAGCAGGTGCTTTGGAGGCAGAGGACCCAGGCCAGGGCTGGTGCCCCTGCAGGCCGAGCACCCTGTGTGTCCCTGTGTCCCGAGCACACCTGGGACCCAGGGTTGGGGGGAGGCTTGTGACAGTCCAGTTGGCAGGAGCGGATCTCAGGGCATGGGTGGATTTAGGGGTGAGTCTGCGGACGGCAATTGGAAAGAGCTGAAGACGCCGAGGAGTATATGCGCTGGGCACAGAGACCCGCAGGAAGGAGGTGTGGCTGGCTGTGTGTGGGTCTCCCGTGCCCTGCAGGAAGGACTTGACTTGCTGTCCTGTCCCCAGACTATGGACGCAGACCACTCCAAGTCCCCGGAGGGGCTGCTGGGTGTCCTGGGACACATGCTGTCCGGGAAGAGCCTGGACCTGCTGCTGGCTGCTGCCGCCGCCACCGGGAAGCTGAAGTCCTTTGCTCGGAAGTTCATCAAGTGAGGACAGCGTCACCCTGACCTGGGAGGGGGCCCTGCTGCCCAGGCCTCCATGCCCCCTGCTTCCCTGGGCCCCAGCAGCTCTGCCCTCTCCCCCTGATGGCCCCAAGATGCTGGCAAGGCGGGGCGCTGAGCAGTGGCCTTGGAAGGGTCAGCGCTAGCCCCAATTCCACTGCCACCATGGATTAAACCTGCATTTTTTTTCTTTTTCATTTACACTGGATATGGAACCCAGTGCCTTTACACTGAGCTACATCCTCCGGGCCGGGGATTTAGCTCAATGCCTGGCAAGTGCTAAGTCATGAGTTCAATCCTGGTACCAAAAAGAAAAAAAAAAGAAAAAAAAATCTTCATGGAAGATGTCTCCAAATTACTCATGTTTGATGCATAGGCGATCCATGGGGATATGGAGCTACATCCTCCGGCCGTTTTCAACTTATTTTGAGACCAGGTCTTGCTATGTCGCCCGGGCTGGCCTGGCACTCATGGCAACCCTCCTGCCTCAGCCTCCTGAGTGCCAGGATGACACGTGTACCACCACGCCTGGCAGTGGACCTGGAATTTGACATATGGGACGTTGTTCCCTCTATGTACCTTGGAAACCTTGGCCTTGTAGAAACGGCTGTCTCTCCTGCAGCGGCCCTGCTCTCTCACAGTTAAGCTGTAACTTAACATTACCATTCCGCCCACAGCCTGAACGAGTTCACGACGCACGGCCCTGGAGAAAGCTGTGAGTAGGCCCGGGCCGCCGTGCCTGGAGCTGGGTGGGGTCCCTGGGTCTCCCTGGCCCTGACCCACTGAGGCTCCAGGAGCCTCGAGAGGGCAGCGCTGAGAAGGGACTCCTCGCCCTCCTCCCACCGGTCCCCTCCATAACTGGTGTGTTGGCGAGAAAGGAAGGTTCTAGAAGTCTAGGACCCCAGGAAGGGATGATGTTCTACCTAAGACCCGAGAAAAGGATTCTGAGCTGCGGGCTTTGAAGGAGCCTTCTGGTCCCTGACCTTCCCTACCCGAGCTCCGTCTGTCCCCATCCGGCAGGCCTGGCTGCTCCTGCTGAGGGTCACCCTGTCTGCTTCCCGCAGCCAAGACGGCCTCGGTGCGGGCCCTGCTGTTTGACATCTCCTTCCTCATGCTGTGCCATGTGGCCCAGACCTACGGCTCGGAGGTGAGGCGGGAGCGCGGTGGCCTCGGTGCCACGGGGAGGGCAGAGCCTGGAAGTGGCCCGGGACACCCACGGCCCGAGCCCCCCCCCCCCCCCCCCGTAGATCCTGCTGGGTTGGGCATCGGTGCCGCTCCACACCGGCCACAAGGTGGCAGCAGCGCGCTGTCCCAGCCAGCGGGCACCACCTCCCCACCTGCCCCTGCAGGTGATCCTGTCCGAGGCCAGCTCTGGTGCGGAGGTGCCCTTCTTCGAGACCTGGATGCAGACCTGTATGCCGGAGGAGGGCAAAATCCTGAACCCCGACCACCCCTGCTTCCGGCCCGACTCCACCAAAGTGGAGTCCCTGGTGGCCCTGCTCAACAACTCCTCTGAGATGAAGCTGGTGTCAGTGGGGCGGGATGGGGGCCTCCCCTGTGCCCCTCTGCGTGCACCCCATGGTGACAGCCCTGCCTGCCCCACAGGCAGATGAAGTGGCACGAAGCCTGCCTCAGCATCTCGGCAGCCATCCTGGAGATCCTCAATGCCTGGGAGAATGGGGTGCTGGCCTTCGAGTCCATCCAGGTGGGGAGCAGTACCCCCAGGGGCAGAGCAGGTGTGGGGGCCATGATGGAGCACCTCGTCCTCCCAGCACTCAGGAGGCTGAGGCAGGAGGATTGCTGGGAATTCAAGCGCAGCCTGGGCTCCACAGTGAGTCCAAGGCCACCTGAACTACGTAGGGAGACCCTGTCTCCAAAAAAATAAGTAACCTGTCTCAAAAACGAATAAAAACACCCAACACTAAAGAACAGGGAGCCCTTCACCCCGGGGCTCAGGTCCCTCAGATTCAGGCCGGCCTTCCCTAGACCCGCAGGCTCACCCTCCTCCCACCTGGGAGGCTCCGGGACTCGGAGGGCGGCACAGGGCCCACCCTTGGGCTGGGAAGGGAGAGGGTGACCTGGCCACCTTCTCCCGCAGAAGATCACCGACAACATCAAGGGGAAGGTGTGCAGCCTGGCCGTGTGCGCCGTGGCCTGGCTGGTGGCCCACGTCCGCATGCTGGGCCTGGACGAGCGTGAGAAGTCGCTGCAGATGATCCGCCAGCTGGCAGGGCCGCTGTACAGCGAAAACACCCTGCAGTTCTACAACGAGAGGTCAGCCCGCCCGTCGCCCGCCGCCTGCCTGGCGGGGCCCGGAGGCCGGTCTCTGGCTCCAGCCCTCTTTTATTCTACTTTGAGGTAGCGGCTGGTTAAGTTGCTAAGTTGCACCGGCTGGGCTCAAACTTTGCATCCTCCTGCCTCAGCCTTCCTCTGGCATCTTCTATGCGCTGGAAATGCAAAGCGTGCGTTCTGCCCCTAGAGGGCTCGAGTTTGAGAGAACTAACGTAGCAAGGGGCAGAGGGACCCTTCTGCGCCATCCCCGATCCAGTCGTGGGATTGGACCCATCTGTAGCACACACGGCCCTCACTGGCCCTGCTGTCCTATGACTACTTCCCTTGCTGGCTGTTTGGCTGGCCGGGCACCCCATGACCTCTGCACTGTTGGGTTTTCCTGTGTTCTGTTTTGTTTTTTGGGAAAATGTCTTGCTCAAGGCTGGGCTTAAACTCACTGTGTAGCTCAGGCCGACCTCGAACTTGTGGTGATCCTCCTGCCTCAGCCTCCCAAGGGCTGGGAGGACGAGTGAAGCCCCAATCCCAGCGGGTTTTCCAGCTTCACGGCACCCTAACCAGGCTGAAGTGGTGCTGGAGGGGTGGGGTCACCCGCACAGGGCGGCAGAACTGCAGGCCACTGTCTTTGCACATCTGCCTGCCTGCACATCTGGAACGCCTTCCCCGCCCTGCCGCCCCGATAACCTCCATTCCACTTCCTGTCCCCGACCCCGCTGGTCTCCGGAGTTAGGCAACCGTCGTCCTTCATGACTAAGTCATTTCACTCGGCATAATTTCCTCAGAATCCAGCCGAGCGCTAGCTCGTGACAGGAATTCCTTCCTGAGGGTGAGCGGTGCTCCGTCCAGCGGCTGGGCTATACCCCCGTTATCTGTGCGCCCTTCGTGGACGCTCAGGCTCTGCCCGCCAGGGTCAGCAGAGCAGGTGGGGCCTCGCCTCCCTCGCAAGGTGGTGTCCAGGGGGAGCGTGCCAGTGAGCAGTGGGGGTCCGTGTCTGTTTGCCTTTTGCTACCCTTGCTTGCCTGGTTGACTTTTGGCTTTTGAGAAGTGGCCTCACCGTGCAGTTCAGGCTCTGCAGCCTGTGAACCCCGGGGTGCCCGCCTCGGCCTCCTCTGTGGTTCCAGGCCCTTGCTTTGCGGCCTGTGCTGCCTTCTTTTTCCCTTTGTTTCCTCGGTGCCCCCTCCTGGAGGCCTTGCTCTGCCCTGGCCCCTCCTGAGCAGCTCTGTCCCGGGGCGTGGGGCACTGAGAGCCCGGGGCTCCCTCCATGCAGGTGCAGAGTGGCTGGGCCCCTCGGTGGGCTCGGCGCCCCGGAAGGGCCAGGAGGGGGATTCCTGGACATCCTCACAGCGGCTCCTGCCCGGCACCCACGGCCGGGAAGAGCCCTGCGGGGCAGCTGGGCCTCCTGGAAGCCACAGTTTACTCTGGGAAGAGGCCAGGCCTGGGCGGGGACCCCCAGCACTCGGGGAGGGGAGCAATCAGATTTACTTATTTCTGTCATCAACTTGGCACAGGCCAGCCTGGGGGAGGGGAGCCGGGAACATAGATGAGAGTCAATTACTGCGTCCGCTCGGGCGGGCAGGGAAGGTCCAGCCCCCGCCGCCAGCCATTTCCAGCAGGTGCCAGCCCTGCCCGGAGCAGGGCCACAGGGCCACCCCGCCACCCTTTCGGGGCTCGCTGGGCCGAGGCGTCTGTAACCCTGGCTGGGGGCGGCCGCGTGTCCCCGCAGGGTGGTGATCATGAACTCCATCCTGGAGCACATGTGCGCCGACGTGCTGCAGCAGACGGCCACGCAGATCAAGTTCCCGTCCACGGGCGTGGACACCATGCCCTACTGGAACCTGCTGCCCCCCAAGCGCCCCATCAAGGAGGTGCTGACGGGCGTGTTCGCCAAGGTGCTGGAGAAGGGCTGGGTGGACAGCCGCTCCATCCACATCTTCGACACCCTGCTGCACATGGGCGGTGTCTACTGGTTCTGCAACAACCTGCTCAAGGTGGGCGGTGGCGGGCAGCGGTTGGCACCCGGGACCCCTGGGCTTGCGCCCCACGCCCCACGCCCCTCAGCGCCCCTCAGCGCCCCTCAGCACCCTGCCGCCGCCCACAGGAGCTGCTGAAGGAGACACGCAAGGAGCACGCGCTGCGGGCCGTGGAGCTGCTCTACTCTGTCTTCTGCCTGGACATGCAGCAGGCCGCGCTGGTGCTGCTGGGCCACATCCTGCCGGGCCTGCTCACCGACTCCGCCAAGTGGCCCAGCCTCATGGACCCCCCCGGCACCGCGCTGGCCAAGTAGGGGTCTCTGCCGGTGCCTGCTGGCAACCACAAAGCTGGGCCCCGGGGAGCCCCAGAAACCGTGACTCCTGTGTCCCCCACCCTTTGCCAGGCTGGCCGTGTGGTGCGCCCTGAGTTCCTACTCCTCCCACAAGGGGCAGGCGTCCTCCCGCCAGAAGAAGCGACACCGGGAGGACATTGAGGTGGGGGCCTGTGCCTGCCTGGGCCCCGTCTGCTCCCTCCGGTGCAGGAAGGCTGAGAGGGGAACCTGCCCCCCAGGGGTGGCAGCAGGACTCTCGGGGAGCTGAGTGCTGGCTGGGCGTAGTGACGTGCACCTGTCATCCCAGTGACTCGGGAGGCTGAAGCAGGAGGATAAGCAGTCCCAGGGCAGCCTAGCAAGTCATAGTATAAAACGTCAAGTGGCCGAGCACCAGCCCAGCGCATACTAACCCTGCCCACATCCTGGTCCTCTCGGGGTCCCCGGCCCCCTGGGATGCAGGGCACAGGTGCCAACACCTCTCCTCCCCGCCAGGATTACATCAGCCTCTTCCCGCTGGATGACGCGCAGCCATCCAAGCTCATGCGGCTGCTGAGCTCCAACGAGGACGACGCCAACACCCTGGCCAGCCCCAGTGAGCACCGTACCCCCCACCCAGGGCCCTTCTGCCCAGCCCACCCCGCCCAGTGCACTGCCCAGTCCCGTCGAGGGCCGGCAGCTGCCCTGTGGCCACCCTGGTGCAGGGCTGCGGTCATCGACCCAAGAGGTGGAGGCTCCCAGGCCCGGGCTCCCCACACGGGCTCCAGGGGGACACGGGTTCAGCGGCCACAGCCTGGCCTCACGCTTCCTCCCTCTGTGCTCCCTGGGGGGGTGGCTGTGGGCTGAGCAGGCCAGTCCCACCCCCACTTCCGCCCCAGCCCCACCCAGTGTCCAGGGCCTCCCGAGCCTGTCGGTTTCCTTGGGGGACGTCATCTGTTGGAAGCATCTTGGGCATTGGTCCCGGCACTAAGCCGCGCTGCTGTGACTCCCGCCCCAGGGTCTCTCGGGCACTGTGCGTAGCCCACAGGCCGGGGAGTGGGTTGGAGCTGTGTCCCTTCCTGCCCACAGCTGACCGCTCCATGAACAGCTCCCTGTCCGCCTCGCAGCTGCACACGGTCAACATGCGGGACCCCTTGAACCGCGTCCTGGGTGAGCATCCCCTGCTCTTCCTTGGGGCCGGCCTGCCCCCCCATCACCTCACTGTGCCACCCCCCATCCCTCAGCTACTGGCTTTCTGGGCTGCTTGGGGGCCACTGCTTGCTTTTCCCACTTTCTCTTGGTTTTTGAGACAGGGCCTGGCTCTCTGGTTCAGGCTGGCCTTGGGCTCATGTTTGCAGTCCGGCTGTGAACTCGTGGCGATCCTCCCACCTCAGCCTCCTGAGAGCTGGGATTACAGGGGTGTGCTCCACGCTCAGCTGTTCTTCTCCTCGTGAGCTCCCCGGGTCCCCCGCCTGCCCCCCACCCGGGCCCTCATGCAGCCCCCTCGCCCTCCCCGAGCAGCCAACCTGTTCCTGCTCATCTCCTCCATCCTGGGCTCGCGCACGGCCGGCCCGCACACGCAGTTCGTGCAGTGGTTCATGGAGGAGTGCGTGGGCTGCCTGGAGCAGGGCGGCCGCGGCAGCATCCTGCAGTTCATGCCCTTCACCACTGTGAGTGCGGGGCTGGGGCCAGGGCCGGGGTGGGTGACCCTGGGCTGCAGGAACCCCAGCCCCAGCCTCCCCTCGCCCTGGCTGTGTGGCAGGTGTCAGAACTGGTGAAGGTGTCGGCCATGTCCAGCCCGAAGGTGGTGTTGGCCATCACGGACCTCAGCCTGCCCCTGGGCCGCCAGGTGGCCGCCAAAGCCATCGCCGCCCTCTGAGGCCTGGGACAGTGCAGAGTGAGCCATCAGTGCTGGGCGCTGGAGCTGGACTCAGGAGCTCCCTCTGCCAGACCTTTGCCCACTCTGTGGTGCCCACGGACCCCGGCCTGGGGAGGGAGGACCTGCCCCAGGGATGTGCAGACGCCTCCTGTGTGCACAGGGCGAGCTCAGCCCTGAACAGCCGGGGGACGTCACCTCGCTGTCTTGTAAATAAAGGCCCTTGGGCTCCCTAGGGACCGGAAGTGCTGTGGTGTCTGGGTCTGCAGAGTGTCCCCACTGCCTGTGCCAGGCTGAGGAGGGAAGGGGAGGAGCATGAGGCAGCAGGGCACAGCGGCCTCCTCCCCAGAGACCTGGCTGGTGGGCCCTGCCCACTGTCGCACCCTGCCCTGTGTCACTCCACCCTGTCCCTGAAGTGGGGTTCTGGCCCTGTGCTCCCAGGAACCAGGTAGGGCTGGGGCCTGATGGGGCCCCTCTGATGGCCATAGCCTCGCCCTCTGGAGGACAGTGGTCACAGAGCAGAGACAGAGACATGAGATTGGGCGGTTGGTGCCACCTTGGCTGGGCAGGGCCCCTTGTCCTGCTGCCCCTGGGCAGCTTTGGGGAGGCTCAGGGCCTGTACCGGCGCGCTGGCCACCTAGGGCATGGACTCAGGCGGGCAGGGCTGTGTGCGCCTCTCCCTTTGGGGGCTCAGCACCTGGCCCAGAGGTGCCAGGAAGGAATGTAGGGGAGCCAGGAAGGAATGTGGGGGCGCTAGGACCTCCTTCCCCTCCCCAGCCTCCCGCCCCCACTCCATCCCTGGACGCAAAGAGGAGCAGGCAAACTCAGGAGCCACCAACTTTATTGTCCTCAAATTTGGTTACAGTGAGGTGGGGGAGCAGGGCTTCCTCACACCCTGGCACCCCTTGTCTTTTCCCTCCATCCCCTCCGGGCCTGGAGAACCCCACCTTGGTGGGGGCTGGGGCAGGCACCCCCTGGTGCTGGAGTCAGAACCCACCCAAAAACCACAGAAAGAAAAAACGGTTCCGGGGCCACGTCTGCTAGCTCCCCGCCCAGTTCTCCATAGCTGGGGAGAGTGTGGGAGGTGGGGACAGGAGGGGACCCAGCCGGGGAGCTGGGAACACTGCCGTTTAAATATTAAACAGGGATGTCGTCCCCCACGTGGGAGACCCTGATGTTCCCGGGCTGCGCGGGGCAGAGACCTGGGAGTTAATACTTGGTATTTACCTAACGGAGCTCCGCCTGGTGCTGCAGGCAGGAGGGAGCTCGGGACCCAGGGAGGGACCCCGGAACCAGAGCCCGGGCTGCTCTCTCTTCCCTGGGTTTAAATACGAGGGTTAAATAAGCATAAATATTAAATAGAGATAAATAGGCAGGGGCAGAGGTAGCTCAGGGCCTGCTGAGGTAGCGCAGGGCGCGGTAGGCCAGCTCCAGGAAGTCCCGCAGGTGCGAGGCCACCAGCACTCCTCCAGCCTGGCGCTGGAAGGCGGAGGTGAAGGTGGGCACGGTGCCCGGGGTGGGCTGCTTGGCCGGGGCCACTCCCAGGTCCTCCATCTGTGGGGGGAAGCTGGGATCAGAGGCCACTCCGCACTGGGCCAGTGGCAGGAGGAGGGGCCGGTGGGGAGGTGGGAGAACCCCGGAGAACCCCAGTGCGGCGGCGGGCTGCCGGGCTGCATTCCAGTGTGACGGCTTCCCTGTCCCCTCCAAGGCTCACCTGCTGCCACACGGTGGTGGCAAAGTCAGCGACGTCCAGCCGCAGCAGATCCACAGTGGGCGACAGTACGGGGGAGATTCCCGCCAGCGCCTGCAGCAGGCCCTGGTACAGCAGGAGCCCGGCCTGGAGCTGGCGCAGGCAGCCGAGCTGGGGAAGGGGCAGAGAGTGAGGCGCCCTGCCAGGGCAGGCACCAGGGAGCAGCGCGGCCCCCTCCTCCACCCCGTCTCCGCCACCTCTCACCAGCTGCAGATCCTGGCTGGAGCAGCTCCTCAGGGAGGCCCATGGGATGCCCAGAGAGTGGCCCAGCAGTGCCAGCTCCTCTGGGTGGCATAGCCGGTGGGTGGCACACTGTGGTGGAAGGATGTAGCGTGTCACTCTGGGCCCTCGGAGCTTCCTTCCCTCAGACCCCATCCTGGTCACCAGCACCCACTACAGGGTCCCTGCCCAGTCCCCTTTGATGCTCTGTGTGGGTGTCATGGGTCCTGTTCTCCAACCCCTCCCTGGTGACCTCCTTCCCACGCTCACCAGCTTCTCCTGCATTGCCATGGCCTCAGCCTGGACCCTCCGCGCCTGCTCCGAGCTCTTGAGCACAAAGCTGCGGGGCAGTGACAGGGACGGGGGGCCGGCAAGGTCCAGCGGTGCGGCCCCGCATCCTGTCCAGAGCGTGCCGGGCCACAGCAGCAGCAGCAGCAGCAGGGCTGGAAACAGACAGAAGATGCTGCCATTCGCGCCAGATCCCTCCCTCCCGGAGCACCCCACAGGGCCCAGGCCCGGCACCCCCACCCCAGAGCACGAAGGTGGCTGTACTCACCCATTCGCATCTCGGGGCTCCGGGCAGCAGCGCGGGCCATGGGGCTGCGAGGCGGGCTGGGCTCCGGCCTTTATACAGAGCCCATGCAGGCCCCTGGGAGGAAATTACCTGTGGCCACTAAGGCTTAGTAATAACTTCCCAGGGTTTATGCAAATTCGTCAGTGCCCAGGACAATGCAGGGGGGGTTGGGACACAGAGCTGTTTGCGAAAGTTTTGTGAAATTGTGGAATCTCTGATCTTTGTTTGACGTAGGGTCCCCTCAAACACTCTTCCTCCACTCCAGCCCCGCCCGCACTGAGCTGCCCCAGGGGCTTTGACCAGAAACTGACAAAGCAAAGCAGCAAAGTCCTGGAGGCTGAAGGGGAGGCTGGGGCTTGAGGGTGGGCACAGGTCCCTGGCTAGGGACACTGCCTCCATCCTCCAGTGGGCAACCCCCTCTGCCCCATCCTTGGGATGCCCAAGCCACCTGCACCCTAGCTCAAATTCTAGGGCTAAGGAAGAAGCTGGCTGCCCCCGTGCTCTGACCCCGAAACTCCCAGGAGGCTCTTGGCCTCCTGTGGGCCAGGGCCCCAAGACAGGACCTGGGCTCTTGCTTCTCACATTTGGAGAGGCCTGGGGCTCCGTCCACGCCGCTGTCCTGACCTAGCTGATTAGCTGGGAACTCCCTATAACCCCCATGACTCAGCCCTTAAGCCCCCGGAATCCAGGCACAGGCCAGAGGAAACCGGATGTCTGTCGAGAATGAATCAAGACCCTCTGGGGCCTTGGCTCACCTGACCCTGCCCTTCCACCTCCTGGCACTGTCCCCGGGGCTTTGGAATCGGGGACCGGGACACGATGTTCCCCTGGCCCAGGGAAGAGGCCGTCAGCTGGAGTGGCCACTGCCCCAAGGTGGACTGGGAAGGAGGTGAGAAAGGGGCACCTGACTGCCCCCCAGTGCCGAAACCCTGCAGCCTGAGCCCTGGAAGCAGCCCGGAGTCCAGTGCAGCCCTGCGAGGGCCCTGCCCAGGGTCACAGCGCAGAGGTGGTGTCTCAGCACAGACTCTGCCTCAGCTCCAAGTTCTTCGGGTCACGAGTCTGCCTGGTGAATCTGGCCATGGCCAGTGGTCACTCTGTGAATTCACTAACCTTGCCACCTCTGGGTCTAAACCGGGAGAGCAACTTGGGAGCGGAGGCCAGGGACTGGGTGGGCGTCGCTGGGGCATGGGCGCCCTCTGGTGGCCATGAGTGGCGGCAGTGTCACTGGCCTGTCTGTCCCCGTGCTGCCACCTGTTGCTTTGAGTTTGCAAACTCATTTACTATCACGATGTTAAAAACAAAAAATCCGCGGATCTCCCCGAACGTCTTTCCTTCTGTGTGTGGGGCTGTCAGCTCCGTGACCCCCAAGGGCAAGGTCGCATGGACTGAGTGGCATTCCACAGCACCCCCCCAGCAATACAAACACCAGGAAGGCAGTCATCAGGGTGCCGGGGGTGCTTAAGAGAGCACCGGCACGCTTTCAGGACAGACACAATTTATTTTTTCCAAACATCTGTAGTTTGAGGCCCCCAGGTGTGCAATCAGGACCGGAAAGTTTGCCAACTCAGAGGCCAGAGAGCAAGGGCATTAGGTCTGTGCTGGCTTTCTAGCACAAAAGCAGCTATAAAAAATATGCCCAGCAGTGAGATACGCCTGCAATCCAGTGCTCTGGGAGGCTGAGTCAGGAAGGTAGCAAGTTTGAGCCCAGCTTGCACAATTTAGTGACTTAGGATCGGGAATATAGCTCGGCAGTACAAGTGCCTGCCTGGCAGGCGCAAGGTCAAGGTCCTGAGTTCAATTGCTGGTACCAAAAAAAAAAAAAAAAATTTAGCAACTTAGCAAGATGCTGTTAGAAAATAAGTGATGTAGGTCAGCACAAAGGCCCTAGGTTCAGTGCGCACCCAAGGTAAATGAGTATTTGGGATTTGAATGTCAATTGTTTTTGCATGTTATAAAATTCTTTTGATCTTTTTCCTTAATCATTTAAAAATATACAAGCTGTTCTTAACTCTGGGTACATGTGTCTCAACCTGAAGGCTTGGTCAATCCTGCTTGAAGGTTTAACTGGGGCAGAATTCTCCTTTTGTCACTTTTTCAATAAATTGGTACCTTTTAAAAACGTATGTATAAATTGTTTTTTTTTCTTTTACATTAGGAATCGAATTCCTGACCTTGTGCTGGCCAGGAAGGCGCTGTGCTGCTGAGCTGTATGGAGACAGGGTCGTGTCACACAGTTCAGGCTGGCCTTGAACTCACAGTGATCCTCCTGCCTCCGCCTCAGTCCGTCAAGTGCAGGGATTTCGGGTGTGGGGAGCAGAATTCTTGGTCACAGGACACATGTTTTCCCCTTGACAAGTGACAAGCAAGCGCTACAGAGCCCAGCACCAGGCAGGTTGGGCAGTGTGAGTGAACTCGGCCAGGTTCCTGCCCATTCACAAATATCTGGAGACAGGCCGGGGCGCTGCACAGGGGTCCCCAGCACAAGGAGGGGCAGGGCCCCCGGCGCCCACCAGACTCAGCTCCAGGCCAGCCCTCCGCTCTTCCTGGGACCCCTGGGCAGATGCCCTGTCGCCCAGGAGCCCTGGTGGTCAGAGGGCTGCAGCGCCCACACTGGCAGAATCCCAGCTGCTTGGAACTTTGGACGGGACAGAGGTGACCACTCCAGGCGGTACGGCCCCTCCACACCGGCGGCTCAGAGGCCTCCTGAGGCCCAGGTTCCTGGCACGGGGACACTCAGGCTTAGCTCTGCAGGTGACGGAAGGCCCCAAGGTCAGAAGACCCAGTCCCAGCCCAGGGACACAGTCGTGAGCTTGAAGAGTGGGGGAATGGACAGACGGATGGACGGACACAGGGCTTTGGAGAACTCTTTATTGTTTAAAAATTTTAATTGAAGCTTCAAAAACCATTCCACCCAATGAACACCCTGGCCCAGTGGCGCCCCCAGTGCGGCCAGGCCCCTGGACAGGGGAACGTGTCGCCCCAGCGCTGTCCCCAAGGCAGAGGCCAAGTGAGGTGGCGGGGGCTCCCGGCACCCGCACCCCGAACTATGCAGTCTGTGAGCCACGTGTGGGCGGGGTCGGTCCCTTTGTGGGGTGGGGGGACCGAGGGGTGAGGCCGGGCCCAGTGCCCCAGCCCCACAGCCCCACTCAGGGGAAGCTGTCATCGTCGTCCTCCGCCATCTCCTTGGCGAACTCCAGGTCCTGCTGCTCTCGCTCCCGCCGCTCCTGGGGACGGAGGCAGGGGGTGTCCGGCCGTAGTGGGTCCCTCCCGTCCCCCTCTGTACGCAGGGTGCCCGTCAGTCACTCACCTCTGCGGACTCCAGGTCCTTATTGTAGGATTTGGGAGGAAACCGCATGGCCTGGGGATAGCAGGAGGGGCGGTCACTCAGCAGGCCCTGCTGGCCTGGCCACGTTGCCAGGGGGCCTGGGGTGACCCGGGGAGAAGGAGGCGGCGGACAGCGCACCTTCACTGACATGTTGTGGATGTCCAGGCAGAAGGAGATGCGCTGGTGGAAGGCCAGCTGCGGCTCTCGAGTCGAGTAGATGTCAATCATCTCCTTGGACTGCACGTAGCCCTTCTCGTGGTTGATGCTGGCCTCGATGACACCGTCGCGGATGGCCTGTGGGCCCAGGTGGCCGTGACAGCGATGCCAGCCCCTCTGTCCCCTGCCCGTCCCCGTGCTCTCGCTGCTCACGGTGACCTCTGGCCTTCGTGGCCACTGACTGTGTCCCTGACCCCGTCCCAGGGAGACTGTGGCTGCCACCTTACCCCACCCAGCCCCAGGTGACAGCAACAGCCCTGCCGCCCGGCCCCACCTTGGCCACGATGAACTCAGCATCCTCGGGGCTGTCCAGCTGCAGCTTCTGCGCGATGTCGGCCAGCGAGATGCGCGAGTAGGAGAGGCTGATCATGCGCACGCCTGCGGGGCAGGGGCGGTGGGTGCGGGTCTGCCCCCGTCCTGGGCTGCCGCCCCGTGCCCCGCACTCCGCCTCAGGCCCCGCGCACCTGTCTTGATCACGTTGTGCCGCAGCCGGATGATGAGCGTGTAGGTCCCGTCCGCCTGGAACTTCTCCCCGAACTGATCCAGGACCTGGTTGAACTTGGCCAGGTTCCCCGTCCTGACGGCTGCGGACGGCAGAGGAGACCGAGGGGGCGTCAGCGCGCGCACGTGTGGGCCGGGGCGGGCCGGGGGCGGCCTTACCTTGCGTGAGCAGGAAGTAGGGCATGAGCGAGCGCTTGAGCGAGGGCTGGCGGAACTGCAGGCGGTCGGGGATCTCGCCTAGCAGCAGCTCCACCACAATCAGCAGCTTGTGTACCTGAGGGCGCAGGGGAGGAGCGGCTTGGTGGGCGGACGCCGGCTGGGCCACGTGAGGCCTCCGCCTGGGGAGGGCGTGACGGGCGGCGGGCCCTGGTGGGGAGGAGCACAGGGAGGGCCTGGCAGGACCAGGGACTGAGTGGAGGCCATGGACAGACGAGGCCAGCCGCCTGTTTATTCCTGAGGGCACCAGGACTTGGCCCTGGCCGCTCTGAGCTTTCAGTTCTGAGCCAGGTTCTGCTAGGCTGCTACGCTGCCCGGGTGGGCCGGAACCTGCAATCCTCCCGCCTCCGCCTCTCAGAGTGCTGGGATGACAGGTGCCCATCGGGCCTTTTTCCACCACGGAACCACCCTCGGAGTGACCCCCAGGTGAGGGGAGACACAGACATGGCACAGCAGTGACCCCCAGCTGGCTGGGACACCCTGGGGGTACACGACAGGGACTCATGGGGGCCCTGGCCTACAGCTCCACTTAGTCAGCGGCAGAAGTGACTCAAATACGGGGCTGGCAACTTAGAGGACACAGAGACGACATAGGAGAGGGCTGAGTCACTGGGGACTCCGGGGACACCGGAGACGGCCCTGGGCTCCCGCTGTACCTGCAGAGTGAGATGGGAGGCTTGGGGCCGAGGGGGTTTGCAAGGATCAAACTAGGGACCACGCGTCTGGGGCCTCCAGAGACCAGGGAGCAGAGCAGCCAGCTCTATGGAGCTGGTGCCTTGGGGTGGGGTCCATCACCTGTCCAAGCTGGCTGTGGGGTGCACACCTGTTACCCAGTTACTTGGGAGGCTGAGGCAAGAGGACTGCAAATTCAAGGCCAGCCAGGGCAACTTCAATGCAACCTTCTTTCCAAATAAAATACCAAGGGGCAGGCGCTGTAGCCCGGGGCAAAGGCCCCAGGTTCCATTTTCAGTAAGTCCTCACCCACAACTCCTACAAAGATGGCACTCAAAACCAATGGTCCCCAAAAGCCACAATTGCATGGTGAGGACAAACTCTGGGGTCCCAGCACATGACCATGTCTGGGGATGAGGCCTTGGCCAAGAGACCATGGTCAACTGACACGCAGGTCGGGCTGCAGGCCATGGAGACTGGTGTCCTCCCAGAGGGAAGGCGTCTTGCGGGGGGTCACGTGAACCCTGTGGACGCTGTCACCTTGTGTCCCTAGAGCTGTGACACTGATCCTGTGGCTGAAGACACCGAGTCCCCAACACTCTGGGGCAGGCCTGGTGGGCCGAGCGGGGCGAGGACAGGTGTGCAGAGGCTGCCTGGAGGGCGGGGGTCCAGGCTGCGACTGCGCTCAGCCCAGGAAAAGGTGGGTTTGATGGGGACCGGGAGACGGGGGCGCTGAGAGGGCAGCAGCAGGAACACTGCTCAGCACAGCTGAGGGACAGAATGGCTGAGCAGCCGCCTGTGGCATGGGGAAGCTGGCAGCGGGCAGCTGGGCAGAGGGATCCCGCTGGACCTCAGAAACACTGGCACTGTCACCCTGGGTTTCTACCTCCAGAACTGGTACAAGTGACCTTTCTGATCCTGTTGGTACTGGGATCAAACCCAGGACACACTACCACACACCTGGCAGGGTTGGGACTTTTGACCCTCCTGCCTCAGCTTCCCAGGGTACCGGGATTAAGGGTATGTGCCGCTGTATGCAGCTGTATTTTATTTTTTTGGTCACTGGGAATCAAACTCAGGACCTTGTGCTTGCCAGACAGGCACTTGTGCTGCTGAGCTATGTCTCTGGCCCGTCCAGCTGTATTTCAGTGATTTTTGAGACACTTTAGTGTGACTCCTACTGCAAGGTCTGTACTTGCATCCCACGTGTGCAAAGCCCCTTCCTGTGAAAATCCCACCCGGCTTCCAGCACCAGCTCCAGTGCGAGGCTGCCACTCCTCAGTCGCCTGCCCAAGCCTCACGGCCTCCCCTGACCTCCAGCAGAAAGGGAAGGAGTCCCAGGGACTTGGTCCCGATCCCATCTCCTGCACGCCTCGGGGACTTCACCAGGCCCAAAGCCCTTTCTGGGCCAAATTCTCCATTTCCACCCTGGAGATGCCACTTCCTGTCCTTTCCTGTCCTTCCTGGTCCCCAGACTGAGACCAGAGTGCAGCAGTGCCCTGACAGGGCGGCCAAGCCCCACCTCCCATGCCTGTCACCCAGGAATTTCTGGGTTCCTCGGGCACAGATGGCACTGAACCCCAGGACAGAATGTGGGTCTGACGGGGACCGGGGAGAGGGATCTTCCCAGCCTCCCCGGAGCGGCTCGGAACGGGGCAGCCTGGCGGGTGCTCACCGTCTGTTTGAAGCCCACGGCCGTGTGCTGCGGGGCCTTGCGAAGCGCGTTGGTCATGGTCCTCCGGGCCTCTGAGTACTCCAGCTGGATGGCTTTGATTCGCCCTAGGGGAGCGCGAGACAGCATCAGGACAGTGGTGTCACCAGGTTGCCGGACACCCACCCTCGGCAAATCCGAATGGAAGCCGGGTGCGGCTGTACGAGCCAGCAGGCCCAGCCCTAGGCTGAGGCGGGAGGGTCCCCACGAGTTCCAGCCCAGCCCACACTGCCTAGGGAGACCCTGACTCGAAAGACAAGAACAGAAGGCGAGCAGCCCCCGGGGAGCCCCACCGGCCCGCCGCTCACCTGTGTAGTAGAGGTACCTGGCCCACTCGTTGTTGTTGGCCTGCTCAGGGAACACAGACTTGGACACCAGCTTCTCTGCCTGGTCATACAGGCTGTAGTGCAGGTAGTTCCGCAGCAGCAGGTTCAGCAGCGTGGCTTGCCCGTCCGCATCGTGCCGCAGTGTGGCCGTGCGCAGCCGCGCATGCAGGAAGCTTCAGGCGGGGAGAGAGAGTGGTCAGAGGCCCGGGCTGCCGCGCTGGCCACGCACTGGATACTCAGCTACTGACTGGCAACTGTGCACGTGTTACTCTGTTCCTTTTTGAGACGCGTCTTACTTTGCTGCCTGGGCTGGTCCTCAGCTTATGATCCTCCTGCCTCAGCTTCCCAGGTAGCTGGGATTACAATGTTTCCTACCATGCCCAGCTTTGGGGTGTTACCCTAGCTGCACACAAAAGGACAATGGCTGCTCTGGAGGGACTCAGGAATGAGTGTATCATGAAGCACAGAAGCAGGGGGAGCACTCTGTTTTTTTTTTTTTTTTTTTTTTTGGTACTGGGGATCAAACTCGAGAATTCATGCTTACCAGGCAAGTGCTTGAGCCCTGAGCTAAATCCCTGGCCCAGCACTCTGGTTTTCCCTTATGGAAATGCAGCTGGGCACGGTGGTACATACCCGTGTTCCAAGCACTCACAAGGCTGAGGCAGGAGGATTGCCACAAATTCAGAGCCAACCTGGACTACACAGTGAGTTCAAGGCCAGCTTGTATTACATAGTGAGACCCTGTCTCAAAAAATCAAAAAAGGAGGCCAGGAGTTTTAGCTCAGCAGCACAAGCGCCTGCTTGACAAGCACGAGGTCCCGAGTTCAACCTCCAGCACCCCTCCCCCTGAAAAAAATTTAAAAAGCGGGCCACTGCAGGTTCTGAGCAGGGGCAAGATGCGCCCAGCCTACCAGCCCACCCTGGAGGTGGAGCGGGCAGAGCTGGTGGACAGTTCCTGACAGCCCCGACGGTCCTCTCTTCCCCCAGGGTCAGCTGTGCACTCTGCATGGTCCCCACAGCACCTGCCATCGACCAGCCAGCAGCACCCGTGGCCCTGAGAGCCGAGCCCCGGGCCCTGAGCCCTGCACGCACCTGCGCACCACGTCCAGCTTGTCCAGGAACTCATAGACACGGGCGTGGTAATAGTAACACTTGGCGGCCACGAGGTCCAGAGCCCTGCGGTTCTGGGTACTGATCCGCTGCATCAAGTCATCGGAGATTTTCTGTGCCTGGGGTGGGAGCCAAAGGGGAGCAAGAGGCAGTGACTCAGAGGGCTAGGGACAAGGCATCCACCACCTGTGAGCCAGCGGAGCCCCTCTGCGGCAGACCCAGAACAGACCGTGTTCTTGAACCCCAGGGTGCCACGACCCTGGGCAAATGAAAAGTGGATAAAGCAGTGTGGTGCATCCTCACACTGGAGTATTACTCAGTCGCAAAAGGGAAGCCCTGACTGACCCGTGCTATGGTACGGAACAATCTTTAGACCCTTCTGCAGGGCGGCGCATGCCTGCTATCCCAGCACTAGGTGAGGCAGAGGCAGAAGGGTCCCAAGTTCAAGCTCAGCCTGGGCCACTCAGTGACTTCAGGAGAGGAAGCCTCAAAATTAAAAAAAAAAAAAAGGAACAACCAAAAAAACGCCTCAGGCCTGCTAAGCGCACAGAGTGGGGTGCGAGGCTGCGAGCCCACTTCTGTGAGGTACCACAGGCAGGGAATCCTCCTGTATGGGAGGACCGGGAGGCAGCAGGGGTTGGGGACACCGCTGACGCTGTGCTTTCATTCTAGGGTGACAGCTGTGCACCTTGTGATCACAGCACAACCACAGGACACAGGGCGGGGCACCACAGAGGGCTGAACTGTATCTCAGAACCAGCAAATAAAACAGGGATGGAGGTGTGATAGCTGCCCCCACGGCCACGCTCGAGGCAAGGTGACCACAGATCCATCCCAGTCCGGAGGGGCTGACTGCTCCTTGCTGGAAGGGCTGGGGACCAAAAGCGTCTCAGGGGCGGGGTTTCTTTATTAAATTCTGGAGCATTCACATACCGCGCAACACGCATCCCAGCAGCGAATTCAGTTCCGCCCCATATGCCGCCTGCGCATGGGGCCCCAGGTCATGGACACGGCGCCTTCAGGGCCAGGTGTGGGTGTGGGTGGGACCCGCTCCCCCATGGCTCAGGCCAGGGATCCGGTGTCCAGTGTTGGGTCTGGGGTGTGTGGTGCAGGGATGCCCAAGCCGCCCCCTCATAAGCAGCCGCTGTCAGTAACTAGTGTCCTGCCAAAGTGCAGGCGTGATGATCCCTGAGCCCGTTTTAGGTAACACAGCCTCCTAGTCTGCATCTCCTGCTTGGGCAGAGGCACATCTGCCCTGCCTGTCCCTGGACCCCTCCTCCCAAAGCCCCCCGCGCCCTAGGGCCCCTGGCCCCAACCCCGGCCCTGCCCGCGCACCTCTTTGTAGCGCTTGCTGTTCATCAGGAAGATGACCAGGAGCAGCTGGAGATAGGCCTCCACTTCCGGCAGCAGCGGGACCGACGCAGCTTTGCCCGTGCGTGGACGGAACTGCAAGTCGGCTTCTGTGTCCATGGGCTATGAGAGGGCAGAGGGGGGCAGGTGGCCAAGTCACACGGAGCACCCATCGCAGGTTTCCCTGTGGACCTGCTCAGGGCTTTGATGTGCTGGGACTGTGCCAGGCACTTGGGATACAAAAAATACAGTCTCTTTCCTGGGGGAGTCAAGGAGGCTGGTAACGAAATGAACACAGCGTGGGGTTAAAGGAGTGTCACGGGCCCTTCACAGAGCATCCTCAGCTGGGCGTGGCGGTACTGGCCTGCACTCCCCATGCTCAGGAGGCTGAGGCAGGAGGACTGCCACAAGCTGGAAGCCAGCCTGAGCTACTCGGTAAGTTAAAGGCCAGTCTGAATATGTAGTGAGACCTTGTCTCAAAAACAAACAAACAAAAACAAAAAAACAAAACTTTAAAAACAACGAAGAAGGCTGAGGATTTAGCTCAGCAACACAGTACCTGCCTGGCAAGTACAGGGTCCTGAGTTCAATTCCTGATGCCAAACAAATTCTCAAGCAGTCCTTAGGTCTCAAGCAGACCTAAGTCAAGATTAAACCATGACACACATTTTTTTTTAGAGAGGGTCTTGCTACAGTTTGGGCAGGCCTCAAACTCTCAGCAATTCTCCTGCCTCAGCTTTTCAAGCGCTAGAATTACAGGTGTGTACCACTGGTCCTGGCTAGAACCACTGTAAATTACTACCAGACAAGGTTTAACCAAATCCCTATAAAGGTGAAACCCAGCAGGAGACAAAGAGGAGACTTGTGTGTGTATGGACACAGAGGAAGTCTGGGGAAACCCGCACACATGCAAACCTTTTTAACCTCTTCAAGGACTCTGGGACAAACACTGTGTCAGGTCAGCCCCGGGGCACTGAGGGTCGTGGCAGGTGGAAACCACCCAAGGCCGGGTCAGGGAGGGCCCAGGTCCCCCTGCCCAGGAAACGACTCTTTTCAGTGCGGCTTCTGGGGATTTTCCAAGCTTTCCCACTCTGCCTGTGGACATGCAGAAGGGTGTCCAGGAAGGTGGAAGCCTGAGATACACCGTGCATGAATGGATTTCACACTGCAGGAGGAGAATGAGGTCACTCAGGACAGGGACACCACTGCCACCCAACCCGCTCTGCCGGGGTGCTCAGCACACTCCTCATCTCCATCCCTTCACCACACCCCATGAATGAATAACACGAAGCATAGGACATTAAGTCACTCCCCAGGCCCTACAGAGCTCCCTGGTGGGGTGTGGATTCAAGTTTAACTGTAGTGGGGATTTAGCTCAGCAGCACAGCACCTGCCTGGCAAGCACCAGGTTTCGAGTTTGATTCCTGGTACAAAACAAAACAACAAGTTCAACTCGAGCTGCAAAACCAGCACTCTGAACCTATTCTATCCTTCTGCATAGTGAAGCTTCCTCCCAGGACATGGCAATGTTACACCATCGGAGGACAAGGCTGGCGGTGGTGGGGAGCACTGGGAAATGAGCCTGGACGGGAGGGTCCCGCCGGTCTCCTGATTACTGGCCAGGTGTTAGAATGCTTTGTTAGGGGCAGATGTGGTGGCCCTTGCATGTTATCCCAGCAATCAGGAGGCTGAGGCAGGAGGACCACTGAGAGTTCAAGGCCAGTTTGGGCTACACAGTGAGTTCACGGCCAGTCTGCACTATGTAGCGAGACTATTTCAAAAAACCAAAAACCAACAAACAAAAACAAGCCACAGTGAAAGAGAAAGCACAGAGTGCTCAAGTGTCTCTACTCAGAGGACGGCAGGGAACTGACAGGACTTCAGGACAAATCCAATCTGCCCTGGGGTGTTCGGCCTGAGCCACTCACCTCTTCCAGGAAGGACAGAAGGAAGTCTCGGGTGGCGCTGTTTGAGGTGAAGAAGCCGTGCACAGCCTTGTAGAGAACGTAGTGGTTGAGGCGACGTGAGGTGGAAGGGAGCATCCTCAGGGCCCGCAGCACGAATCTCGGCTCCTTGCCGGAAACGGCTTTCTCCAGCTGTTTCACGTGCTCCTTGATGTCTGCAGGGTCCAGGAGAAAAAGACACCGTTACTTCCCACTGTTGGTCCCTCAGCACTTCTGGCCAGCGGTTGGAAGGGAGACTGTTATTGCTGGGGCAGTGGCACAGGTGTGTAATCCCAGCACTCAAGAGGCTGAGGCAGGAGGATTGCCCCAGGTTTGAGGCCAGCCTGGGCTACACAATGAAGCTGTCTCAGAAGAAAAAAAAATAAAATAAAAGGAAGAGTAAGAAATCAAAAAAAGGGGGAATGGATTCATGGATTCTGTACACTGGTTTTTAGATATAGCCAAGAGACAAGGGGAATACAGCTGAGGTGGGGAATATGTGTATGTACACACGTGTGCACACACACGCACACGCGCGATAGTGCACCTTTGCCACTATCATTATTTTAGGTAACAGGACCTTGACACTGCTCCTGCCTTCTGACTTTAGAGCAACAGCTCTGTAGTCGGTGCTATCACATCCTCCAAAGCTCCACCCGGGAGCGTAACTTCGCTTATCTCAATATTCTCCGGGTGGTTTCGCACACAGTCTGGGGAAAACTCAGCGCGCAGTCTGGTCCCACTGATCGGGAACCCAGAACAGAGCCCTGGGCTCAGGGCGGGCAGCGCTCGCTCTGCCCACTCCACATGGGGAAGGCTGCTCTAAGTGGGAAAAATAAAACCAAGAGGAACGAGAGGACCAGGAAACAGAACCGGCGCCCAGCAGAAGAGACGTGGGCTCGACCGGGCCGGGCGCAGGTACGGGCCGGAGGTCGGAGGAGACTTGGAAGACACAGCACCCGGGCCCAGAGCACCCAAAGTCCAACCCAGCCGGGGCGGCCGGAGCGGTCATGGGCTGGGATCGGTGTCAGACTAACGGGGCAAACACCTGCGACCCAGTCCCAGGGACCGAGCCCGAGGAAGGCGGGTCGGGGCGGCCGCGCTGCGGTCCCGGGAGAAGCCCCCCTCCCCGGTCGCTGTCATCCGAGATCGCGGCGCGCTTCTGCCCCGAGCTCCCGTACCCTCCAAGGTGACGGTGTCCAGCTCCCGCTGGGAGTGCTCGGCCGTCGTCGCCGCCGCCTTCCCGTCGGCCTCCCCGGGGGCCCCGCTGCCAGCCGCTGCCTCCTCCTTCATCTCCACGTCCTGGGGGGCCGGGGGCGGGGGCGGCTCGGGTTCCCCTCCGCCGGGCGGCGGCTTCGCCTTGTCCGCGCCGCGGCGCCGCGCCGAGCCCTCCTGCTTCATGGTGCCCGGAGTCGCGGCCTAGTCCGCGGACCGAGGCCGGGGCCTCGCGTGAAGCCTCCCACGGGGGACCAGAAACCGAGCCGGGCCTGCACACGAGCGCGGGCTCTCGGCGGGTCACACGATGACGGAGCAGCTGCAAACCCCTTCCCGGCGCGGGGCCTTGTGGGAAACGCCAAGCCAGGCGGGCCGCCGGCCGAGTCAGGAAGGGGAAACAAATCAACAGCCGAGGTGCAGGATGAAAGCGAGCTGGGAGGAGTCTGTGCCTCTGGGGCTTTCTTGTGAAGCACTTAAAATGTGGTGCTCTCCTTTTATCTTTCTCTTGGGTACATTTCTGTGAATGTCCACGAGAGGTCCCTTTAGTCTCCAACCTAGGCTAGGACGGAATCTAGTAGCACTGCAGAGTTTGGAGTGGATAGGACCTATCGGAGCGCGAGGAAGGTTGACGCCAGGAGTTGGCGGGCAACTTTTGCACGCACGTTTACCTAATTTGCCCCCGGCTGGGTCCCCTTGAAATCTGCCTAGCTAGCGCCCGACTGCTTGTCTCTTGGTGCACCAGGGCGAGGGAACACAGGGCTGAAGAGGAGGGACGTGCAGCCAAGCTGTTGGGTTTAAAATAAAGGGAACTGGAAGGTGGAAAGAACCCCACGGCATCCACCCGGACTTTCAAAGTCAGATTTGAGTTTAGCGCATAAGGCATAGTATCTCTCCGCGCTGGGAACACGGGGAAGACAGCGTTTGTGTACGATCGCTGCCGTTTAATAAAAACGGGCCGGGTGTGGTGGCCCATGCCTGTCATCCCAGCACTGGGGAGGTTGAGGCAGGAGGATTGCTCTGAGTTCAAGGACAGCCTCTGCTCCATAGTGAGTTCCTGATCAGCTTGGACTACATAGCAAGATTCTGTCTCAAAAACTCGAAGTAAAATCAAATACATAAATAAATAAATAAATAAATAAATAAAGGGTTTCTGGCCTAGTGTGGTGGTGTAGGTCTATAATCCCAGCACTCTGGAGGCTGAGGCAGGAGGATTGCCACAAGTTTGAGGCATAACAAGATCCTGTTTCAAAAAAATAGAAACCAAAACAAAACAACAATACAAACCCAGGGATTTATGGTCCAGGGCTGACCCCTTGGCAAGAGTAGAGATGCCATGTAACTCACTGAACTCAGTCAGGGCTGAAGGGTAGTGGGAGGTCGGAGAAAACAGGGTGGAAGCCCCTACTGGCAGAGACTGCTAGGAGCCCTTTGAGGGAATCTTTATATCTCCAGACCAACCACTGTGAAATGGGCAGCAGTGTAATGGTTACAACATAGTAGTTTACACAAGAGACAGGAAATGGGACCAGAAACGAAGCCAGCTCAGTTTTTAAAGGACTCGTCAATTGGGGCATAGGAATGTGTGCCTGTCACACCAGTCTGGGAGGCTGAGGCAGGAGGATTCCAAGTTTGGTTACAACTTGGGCAGCTTGGCAGGATCATGTCTCCAAAAAAGAAAAAAGCAACTTCCCAGTGATTCCACCGGGTAGATAAAAGTCTTTTTTATTTTTATTTTTATTTTTTTAAGTCTTTAAAATACAAAACAAAAAATGCACTCTGAATTGGAAATGTGATTTCTTCCATAAATGGAAGTCCTGAAGTTTGGACCTTCGAGGAATAGTCATACCCTATTGTAGGGACTTGAGGGGCAGAAAATATGTTTTGATGCATTCTCCTTTATGATGTGTCCGTGAGACAGGTGCACGCTGTGCCAGGTGTCCTTAGACCCTTCTCTTTGTCCTCTTGCAGCAAGTAATCCCCTGCATTAAACGGCCACTGCCAAGTGGCAGTGTGTGCTCCAGCACTGGGGAACACACTGTGACCAAATCCTTCCCAGCTGTCCTCTTGCCCACCCGGGCTGGGTGGCTCACAGGCCTTTGACTCATCCGGACAATAAACTTCCAGTGTCTTCTCCGAGAGTCGTGTCTGCAGTGGCAGAGGCGGGCGAGATGAGGTTTGTTGTTCAGACCTAACAGTGGTGAAGTCATCCAGTTGCGTGCTTACGAGCTTAGCTCATCCGTCTATTAAGTTTACATCAGAGGGGGAATGAGCGAGTCGACAGAGCAGTCCAGCAGCCCAGCAGCCCAGCAGCCCAGCAGCCCAGCAGCCCAGCAGCGATGCAGGGAGGCTTTGGAAGGTGCCCAGGCTTGGGGAGGCCGCCGGAGCCCAAGGTCTTTAGCAGTGGGTCACGGAGCATCAGCTGGGTCGGGGCTGCCTCAGGGTTCAGAGGAGGCTGCAACCCAGAGCCAAACGCCTTGCAGAATTTTTCTACCTAGAAACCACTTTATCTCTTTGAAATAAAATGGATTTGAAAAAAAAAACCACTTTAAAAGAAATTGGTGAAAGACATTCAAACCGAGCTCTAGGCAGAGGAGTGTGCTATAAACTTAGACCTTTGATGAGATTTGCAGCACGCGTATTAGGAGGTTCACAGGCAACCCACGCTACGTTTTCCTATTGTCCTCCTGAATTGAAAGTAGAAGACAGAGAAATGCAAGAAGATAATGTGACAATTAAAAAAAATTTTGGAACCAGGCCTGATGGCACATGCTTGTAATCTCAGCATTTGGGAGGCTGAAGCAGGAGGATTGCTGTGAGTTCCTGGAAAGCCTGGGCAACATACATAGTGAGATCAAGGGCAGCCTGAGCTGCATAGTGAGACCCTGTCTCCAAGAGAAAAAACTTTGGGTTAATCTTACTCTTAGAATTTTTTACAGGGGAGTGGCTTACTGGGAATCAAACTCACAGCCTTGCACTTGCCAGGCAGGTGCTTGTGCCACTGAGCTATATCCCCTGCCTTTAGATCCCTTTTTTTTTTTTTTTTTTTTGGTACCGGGGATCGAACTCATAACCTCACGCTTAAACCACTGAGCTAAATCCCCGGCCCTAGATCCCATTTTTTAAAATGACTCATCTGTATTTTCTTTTTATTTTGTACTGGGAATTGAACTCTAGACCTCGCACTTGCCAGGCAGGCACTGTGCCACTGAGCTAAATCCCCAGCCTTAGGGGATTTTCTGAAAAGTAGTCTTCTTTTTGTTTTGAGTGTACCCTGCATCTCTGTCTAGATCTTTCCCTCCCCAAGCCTTCAGCCTGGAGCTGGAGGACGCCAGAGGCCCTTTGAAGGCAGTGGCTTTGATGATCTTGCCACTTTAGAATCCGACTCCACATCCCACGCCCGGTAGTTCCTGAGTGTTTTCTAGCTTTTCTGAGGACAGTATAGAGTAGCAGTCTGTTCAGATGATCCATAGGGTCTAAGAGAGTGTTGCTTTCTTCTGGCCCAAGTAAGAATTTCCATGTGATAAATTGTTCACAGAAATACACCCCAAGCCATGCCGTTGTAAGACTGACATAATATTTTCCATTAATTCCTTTAATGCTTGTGTTTTAGAAGTGTGAGGAGGGTTAGGATAGAAATGCATTCTTTTTCGTTTTGCTGACAGAGCTCACAATTTATAAATGCTGAGCGCTTCTATTTCTACAGGATTTAACCTCAGCCTGTGGGCTTTGGGGGTTGGGAGAACAGAGCGGGGAGCTAGAGGATGGGGAGAGGACACTGGGGGGGAGGGACATGGCGGGGCGGGGGAGCTAGGATTTTGGGATCTTCAACCTGGTGGCTCTAAAACGCCCTGGGATGTTAAGGTCCCGGCTTGGGAAGCTGGAAGCAGCCAGGAAAGGGACACTATGGGGACCTGGCCAGGAGGTGAAGGAAGGAGAGGCCGGCATAAAGGGCACAGAGTCGGGGCAAGGTATCTGGATCCCACGTGTACTGGGGGCCACATCTCTGCACCTCCAGGCCACTGAGCCCCACAAGGGCTTCCGTGAGGGTCAGTTCTTCTTCCCCAAGGGAGGAGAGCAGCTCGGGGCGCAAGGGGTAGACACCCTCTTTCTCCTGCAGGAAATTCTGCTCCAGTGTGCTTTCCACCTGCAAGGAACCAAGACAGCATGAAAAGAAAGATCCCGAAGATTCTCTTCATTCCTGCTCAAGTAGATCGGGCTGCAGCCCTCCTCATAGAGACCTCTTACTGACGCTTCGACTTCATCTACCCTCCAAAGTGAGCTATTGAGCCAGTTAGTTAGGCATCTATCTACCTATCTACCTATCTTATCTATTTATCTATCAAGATAGAGTCTTGCTACACAGTCCAGGCTGGGATTGAATTCAGTCTCTATCCCAAGCTAGTCTTGAACTTGCAGGGATCCTCCTGCCTCAGCCTCCCAAGTGCTGGGATGATATGTGAGTACATTTATTTTTAACTCTATTACAAGGAATAAATCGAGGCAGACTCAGAGACATTGAGGATTCCCAAAGGCAGAGTTTTCTGTCTTGTCTCCCAAGAGCAAGGTGATAAACTCAGATTATAGCCAGAATCCACCCTTCCGCCCCCTGTTGTGAAATAGCATAAAAGAAGAAATACGGAGAGAAAAGAGAGAGGACATGAGCTCCAGGATGGGGCTGAGGCGCTCTGGGACATTGGTCCTGGGGCCACGTGGGCACCTTCCGGTTCCCTCCCAACTCGCCCTGGCATCGGCTGTGTTTCTCACCAGCTTCAGCTGCACCGGGAGGATCTTTTTCTCCAAGGACTTTACCAGAAGCTTCTGCTGGGCTTCACTTAGCACTGGAGACAAAAAGCAGAGAAAGACATGGGTGTCGCGGGCACAGAGGCAACTCCGGATTCCAAGCAGCGCGAACTTCCGGAATCCCAGTGCACACTGCTCAGTCCATCCATCCATCCATCCATCTATCCATTCACTCGCCCATCCACACATGGCTGAAGGCCTGCTCTATACCACACATCTTGGCTGAGTGTTGAGTGAAACCCGTAATAGCTTCACTGACGAAAACTTGGAATCTCGGGAGAAGAGAGAGCAGCACGAGTCACAGCCCGGGACGTGAAGCCGGGTACGGCCGGGGGTGCGCTGCTTCCTGGCCCTGGAGCATGGCCCTCACAGGGGAACAAAGGCCTGCAGGGGCCTCAGCGTTTTTCCAAGTGGGGGGACGGTCCATGCAGACAGAGGGCAGGAGGGGATGCAGGGGCAGGAGCAGTTGCCACCCTCCGAGGTTAGAGCTGGCAGGCGGGCGGCAAAATGTGGCGATGCAGCCAGGGCTCTCCCCAGCCCTTAGCAAGGCTGGTGTCTCAGGTCACTCAGCGCGACTGCTCGAATCCCCATTAGGAGTAGCACCGATTTCATTTTTATTTTTTTCCTTTGTGCTTTGAGACAGAGTCTCACTATGTAGTTCAGGCTGGTCTTGGACCTACTACATAGACTGGGCTGGCCTCGGATCCACAGTGACCCTCCTGCCTCAGCCTCCTGAGTGCCGTGCTGACAGGGGTGTGGTAGCACCCCTCACCCCGGTTTTAATGTAAACTTCTGCACTGTGGTGGAATTCCCCCCGGCATTCTCCTGTTTGTGTGCTCCAGTGATCAGTCCTATCACTGGAGGAGCAAAGCTCTGTGCCTCACTGACCTGTTAGGGCTCCAAGAAAGTAGAGGATGGCGCCCATGGACTCCTTTGACAGTGGGATGTCTTTCGGGAGTGCCTCCAGGGTCACTTCGTGTCCCCTGTCTAGAGCCCCTTCAAGCTGTGGAAAGGTGGGTGTTTAAGTGCCATGGGTAGAGGCCCGCACACAGTCCTGGTACCTACTGGTTCCTTATCACATGGCGACTCTGTCCCATTTCACTCTTGTACTTTTGTTTATTTTTGAGACAGGGTCTCGCTCTGCAGTTCAGGCTGGCCTTGAACTCACTATGGAGCCCAGGCTGGCCTCAGAATTGCAGTGATCCTCCTGCCTCAGCCTCCTGACGCTGGGATTATAGGTGTGCTGCCACCACACCCGGCCCCTTTCTTTTGAAAGTTTTGGGCTCCTGGGTTCCTTGGTCACTGGGTTTTAGACTCTGCGAAGGTTCAAGCTGTTTCCTGACAGCGGCCTCTTCCGGGTTGGGGGTCCCCAGCCTCTGCCCTTCGGAGGAGCAGGTGCCCCGGGGGAACCTGAACTGCATGTCCTTTGCCAGGGCAAAGAGGCAGTGGGGCCAGCTCTGGGCTGGAGTCCACTATCAGCTCTCCTGGCCACTGGCCACCAGCTCCCATGCCCACTGCCAGCTGGACCCCACTTGCCCCCCACCTTCTGCCTCCTGCAGGGACTTGGGGGCTCACCGCGAGCTCGAGGTCCTGTAGCTCCTTCTTTTTGCCCAGAAGGTTGCTGAGGGCGCTGAGCAGGGAGCCCTGGCCCACCCGGCTTAGCTTGTCCACCTCCTGAGTCTCCCTCTGGACCTCTTCTTTCAGGTTCTTGAAGTCCTCGTGCACCTCCCCTGTGGGGACAGGAGATGTGGCAGCCAGTCCCTCATCCGGAGCCTCCCCCGCTCCGCCTCCCCAGGGCCCTGTGCCCTGCCCACTCCAGCACAGCCTTGTTTCTGTTTTTTTGAGATAAGGCCCCCATTACATGGTCTCGGACTCCCTAGGATCCTCCTGCCTCAGCCTCCCGAGCACTGGGGTGACAGGCGTGCACCACTATGCCTGGCTTTGGCATCTAAGACCCCAGTAAGGGTCAAGAGGGAAGGTCTCCGTCCCCTCGTCTGGGTCCACTGACAAAGACGAATGACTTTGGTGACTGCGAGAGCAGCAGGCCTGCACAGGGTCAGCGTGGCCCAGAGCTGGCCCTCTATGGAATGGTGCCCTCAGGTCAGGTCACTCCTCCCGGCTCCCTGGGAAGTAACACGGATCCCCGGGACCTTTCTGTCCCCTTTCTCCGCCCTCCTCCACCTCCTGCCACTTTCGTGCCAAAGTCTTAGGAGAAACTCATAAAATTCCTTACCGATATCAGATGCTTGGATAACTAAGAAAATAAGAAAGGAGAAACCATCAGCATAGGGTCCTTCAGGGCGGCGGCACCCCCGGGCGGGACCAGAGAGGTCACAGCCTGCTCACTTCTCACACCCCACTTCCGGGAGGCAGGATCGAAGGGAGGTTAGGGCTAATTGGATGGGAACGGGCACCCACACTGAGTTGGTGTCACCATGACTCACTGGCTCCCACCCCAGTTGCTGGGTGGCAGAGTGGCAGGCGAGTGTGGCATGGTGACAGCTACCACGGCTGGCCCTGGGGACAAAGATCTGAGGCGTCAGACAGCCTGGACATCTTGTCCCAAGATCTCCCACTTAGCTGCTTTCTCCTAAGCCATGGAAGTTTTCTGCTGCGTGCTGGGGACCTGCTTTGTCACCTTCCCTGTCTGTCCCACACACCAGGGAGGGGCAGGATCGGAGCTTTAAACCGGAGTGGAGAAAGTCGTAGCGGAAGGACAGGAGCACTTACACAGGAACTTCTCCTCTCGCGGCTCTTCTGAAGACAGAAATAAGGCATATCCATCAGCGTGGAACTGATTTCTGATCCCTTTGTTTTCATTTTGTTTTTTGTTTTTTTTTTGAGACAGGGTCTCGCTACCTAGCTCAGCCTGGTCTTGAAATCACCGCACTCCTCCTGCCTCAGCCTCCTGAGTGCTGACATAATGTGCCGTGTGCATCCCCATGCCTGGTTGTCCCTGCCTTTTTGACTAAGGCAGCTTCGCCGGGAATCATCATAAAGATACACGGGGCTGCTGTTGGCCCGGCCAGCTGCATGACTTGGGGACACACACCACCCCCTCATCTCCTTTCTGCTTCCGGTTGTCCCTGTCTTTCTCTGTCTGTCTTTCTAGGGCAGGGTTTCTGTACCTCTGTCTGTCGCTCCTGAAGTTGAGGACAGATGTTCTCAGGGACTTGGGAAACAGAAACGAGGGGCTTGTTGGGGGCCCCCATAGACCCTGGTGTTAGTGGGCAGGTTCGGCTGGGGTAGGGACTTTCTCTTACCTCCGGGCGGGAAGGTCTGCATGTCACTGTTACAGAGGTGCGGGATGTCTGCGGCAGGGAGACCAGGACCGACTTAGTGCCTCCCCAGTCTCTCGGGGCCCTGGCTAAGCACCCCCCAACTCCCCTCGGCACCCCAGCCTGGCCATAGGGGCTGGGGCTGCGCCCTCCGTCGCCCCCCCGCCCTGGCCCTGTCCTGCCCCCACAGGTGCCCTGCAGCAGGGAACCCCTCTATCCCTGCAGCAGTCCCCCCATATTGGGGCGGCGGCGGTCTCTCTCACCCCACTCGTCTCTGCCGTTGACCATCAGCTGCCTCACTCGAAAGGCCAGGACGCAGCCCTTGGGCAGCGTGACAGCCTCCGAGTGGTTGACAGAGCCCTAGGGGGACACGACAGGGATTTGGGAGTCTGCAGAGACCCTCATGAGACACAGGGGGCCGGGGAAGGGCCAGACCTGGGCGCCTTTGGGGAGACAGGAAGTTGGGACCCCTGGATGGACTTTCTGCCGGGCTTGGGGCCGGCCACTCTTCCCCAGTGACGTTCTCTCAGGCACTGTCTTCCTCCTTGGGACCAGTGAAGTGAACTGGGTGGACCTGCTCCTCCTCCCCTGCCTGGGCGCCCCCTGCCCCAGCTCCCAGCTCCCAGCTCCCAGGGACAGGCCCTGGCTCCTCCTTCCTCTTGGCCAGCAGTCAGGCTCACTGCCTCCAGGAAGCCCTCCAGGACTCTGCCTTCCCGGGGCTCCAAAGCCTCCCTCCATGGGCAGAGGCGTGGAACCTGAGTCTGCAGTTTCCAAGCTAGGCGGTGTGGGCTTTAACCTAGGGTCCTGTCTCCAAGCCTGAGAACTCCCGAGCCAGGCGCCCTCTGCTGTAGCTTGGGGGTTCGCGGGAACCGAACCTGCAGCCCCAGAGGGGCGAAGAATGGGAGGGAGAAGCAGCCCTCGGCCTTGCCCGCTCTCTCCAGCGTGACCTCCTGCACCGTCTCCACCACCTCCATCACCACGTACAAGTTCTCGCCACGCTGTCGCATCTCCTTCAGGAACGGGTGGTCTGCGGCCAGCTTCCTGGACAGGAGCCGCAGGGGGGGCTGTCCAGAGCCCCCTGCACCCCTCAAGCCCTCTGCTCCCCGGCCCTCACTTCCCAGAGCTGGACTTCCTGGGGGGCGGCTTCTGAGTTGCCACATGGGCAAAGCGAGGGCACTGACACCTCCCTCCGGGCTCGGAGAGAGACAGTCATCGCTGGCGCTGCCCCTGGTCAGCTCGGGCCTCCCAGCTGCTTCCTTCTAGCTCCCCCCTCCCCACCACGTCTGTCTCTTCTGGGGTTCTTCTCCTGCCCCTGCTCCCGCCCAGCCCCTCAGCACCGGCTCCTTCTCTTTGCTCCCAGATGAACACATCCCTGACCCTGACCCAAGCTCTCTTCCACCCTCACGTTACCATCCTGTCTCTTCCTTCCCCTGTGGCACCATCTGGGTCAAAACTGAAGCGTCATCTTCCACAGCTTTCGCCCCCTCCCAGGCGCCAACAGCTAGATGGAGTCTGCGCTGCCCTTGGCCACGGGCCCTGCATCTGTCCCCCTTTTATTCCAGCTGTCCTTCCAGCTCGTCGTACATCTCCAATGGCTGCGGGACTGTGTCTTGAGGTCCCCTTCCCTTGAGTGCCCCTCCCCCAGGTGTCCCAAAGGGTCACCTCATCGGACATCCCTATACTTGCCCTGAGCCCCTGCAGGGTCCACCGGGTCCACCCCACACCTCCCTGCTGTTCCACTGCCTGGTTGTGCGATATCTCGCCTTGGAGTCTTGGTAATGTCCTTTGCTGGTTCCCCATGTGCCATTTCTGAACTCGGCTTTTTTTTTTGGTACTGGGGATCGAACTCATGACCTTGCACTTGCCTGGCAGGCACTGTGCCACTGAGCTGTAACCTCGACCCCTCACGTCCCATTTCTGCTCATCTCCAAGCCTGGGTCACCAGCTGCCACCTGGCTGAGGTCTTTCCTCACTGTTGCAGCCCGAAATCCCTCTGACCTGCCACCAACGGAGCAACACCGTCTGTGCCGCTTACCACCTCTCACCTTGGATTCGATCGATCGGTTTTGTTCATTTTTTTTTTTGAGACAGGGTCTAGGCGTTGCGTGAGCTCACCTCTCCTTGTGCAGGGACTCCAGGGCCTTGGGGGCCACGCTGAGGGTCTGGACCTCCAGTGTGCTGTTTCGAGACAGCCCCGCTGTGCCCTTGACCTTCACCGTCCTGGGCACGTCCACCTCTCCCTCCACACGCGCATCCAGCATGTTCTTAAAGCCGAAGCTGCCCGCGTCCGTCGGGTCTGCAGGAGGCAGAGGTTGCGGTGCTGGACACACCCACGGATGTCCCTGGTCCCCTCACTGCTCAGCCCCTGGGGGCCACGTTGGGCTAGATGACACCCGGCCCCAAACCTGGCCCCCACGCAGGCTGACCCGAGGGCGAGCTGCCCGGCTCGAGCACATCCAGGAGGGTGTAGTCCGTGTGCACGTAGCGGGCCCCCCAGAACAGCGTGCTCTTCCTCTTCCTCAGCACCAGGCAGAACGGGTGGAAGCGCTTGAAGTCGATGAGGCTGTCCAGGGCTGTCAGGTCCCCCCGAGGGTTCAGCTGTCTGGCCAGGGCCCGGGTGACATTTTCAAACATGGTCATTGCCACTGTGGGGAGGGAGATGGAGACTGTTGGGGTGGCTGCTGGGAAATCTTCATTTTATGATGACACGTGGCCTCAGAAACTCATATGAACTGGGTTTGGTTGCATAGGCCTGTAATCTCAGCACTCAGGAGGCTGAGGCAGGAGGATCCCTGTGAGCTTGAGGCCAGCCTGAGCTGCAAAGTGAGCCCACGACTGCTTAAACTACATAATTAGATCCTATCTCAGAAAACCAGAAAAAAACAAACCCCAACTCAATTCAGGCCACCTCTGATGATCCCTCCCTGCCTCTTCCTGGCATCCGGATGCCACAGTCCTTGTGAACACCTGTCATCCCTGATTGTTAGGATCTGTGCACCTGACTCTCACCCACTCGATTGTGACTTCCCCAAGGGCAGGAAGTGGGGCTTAGTCACCTCTGCAGACTCAGCACCAAGCACGGTGCCCAAAACAGGTGGAGTCTGGCAGATAAGTTCGGAGGGGGCCGAGTGGATAAGGCAGCCTTGGGACAGTGGGGTCAGAGGGCCCCGTGTTCTTCGGGGGCTCAGGGTCACCACCCAAGATCTGTCTCCAAAGTTCAGGCTGAGATGCTTCTGCTGGGTGGCTGGGGCATACCCAGGTTACCCCCTGGGCGGAAGATGACCCAGCTGGCCTGGAAGTGCCCCTCGGAGGCAGGGACACAGATCGCGCCTGCTCTGCTGACTGCCCAGGGTTTTGTTGCCCCTGTCCCTGGGTCCCCCAGGGTACCTGCTGCTAGATTCTAGGGAGCCCTGCACCCTTCTGCCCCAACTGTCCCCTTAGGTCCCCTAAATGCCGCCTGCCTCATCGACTGTCATAGTCCTTACCGGGGAGTGATGCGGGGTCCTGTCTGGCAGCTGGGTGTCCAATGAGGGCCTCGGCTTGCTCTGTCTGCAGGCTGACACAGTGACTGTCCCTTGCCAGGCTGGCCTGCTTTATGCCTCCGTGGAGAGAGGGACGTCGCCTTCAGGGACCCCGCCCATCCCCGGGACCCCGCCCTGCCCCTCACTTCCGGGAGAACAGCATCAACCTGTCCCGGCGGTGCTGGGCCACCCTGGCCTCTTTCGGGCTGAGGGGGCGGTGCGGAGCTGCTCCGCAGGTGGCAGCGTGGGTGTGGGCAGCCAGGGCTGCAGAGAGGTGAGGCTGAAGGGCGGCTTGTGGGTGTTTTAGGGATACAGAGAGAGGTATTTGGAGCTGAGGTACGTGCATACAGGTGCTTGTGTGTGCTCACATCCTTATGCTCTATCAGGAAGCATCTGGGATTCATGCTAAACCTGTGGGCATGATAAGGGGCTAAGACATCCTTTACTTGGTTTGTTAGGATTTTTTGTTTGTTTTTTGAGACAGGGGCTCACTGTGTAGTTCAGGCTGCCTTGGACTCATTTGTAGCTCAGGCTGGCCTCGAATGCATAGCGATCCGCCTGCCTCAGCCTCCTAAGTGCTGACATTTAAGGTGTGGGCTACCCACACCCAGCCTTTTCTGCTGTTTAGTGTCCTCCACCTCTGCCTTTCCTGGGATACTGGATAGACCCATGCCCAGACACAGAGGCAGAGGGCCAGTGTGACAGGTTTGGGAGGGCTCAAGATCCAAGTCACGGTCTCACCACAGGTCCCACATGTTCCATGCTTATCTTTAGTCTCTGCCTAGAAAGAATCTAAAAGGGGAGCCTGCCAGGCATAGTGGCACACACCTGCAATCCCAGCACTCAGGAGGCTGAGGCAGGAGGATCTCGATGTATCTGAGACCAGCCTGGACTATATAGTGAGACTCTGTCTCAAAAATAACCAAACTAACTAAATAAATTTTAAAAAGGCAGCGGGGACTTGTACACACAGGCAGGTCCTGCATGACAAATTAAGGATTTGCAGGCAAGGTCTGGTAGGGTGGGGCTACCACGTGGAACTTGGACATGTGTGAGCCCCTGTACCTGCATGGGGCTCCACGGGGCTCACAGCAGAGGAACACGCACTGCAGTGGGGTGAGGCGGAAATTCAGTCTTCTGGCGGGTCCTGGGGGGCTGGAGGTGAACAGGGAGATGAGCCCTGCCCCACTCAGCCAAACTGTCTCAGATCTCTCTTCTGTCCTCGGTCACATCCCCCGTGTAGCTCCTCCTTATTTTTTAAAATGAAAGGCAACCCTTTGTTCCTACTCTTTGGTTTCTGTCCCTTATCTGTTTGCTTGGGTTCTTTTCCACCTACTCCATACCCTACTTTTGGGGTGGTGGGGATTGCATCTGAGCAAGTGCTCTACCATTAGGTCACATCGCCAGCCCTTTATAAAAGAAACTTTTTCTTTTTCTCAGGCTGGCCTTGAATTTATGATCCTCCTGCCTCAGCCTCCTGAGCGCTGGAATCACAGGTGTGCTCCACTATGGCCGGCCAGGACACGACCCAGGAGTCTTGCTTTTTCTGTTTCTCCCTCCTTGCTTCATCCACTCTGACCTTTGCACCTGTCGGCATCCTTGTGCCTGCCCCAACTTGCCTCCGCCCTATGTATGGTGTCCCCAAACTGCCGAACGGTGCTGTAAGCACGGGGCTCAGGGTTCAGGGTCCCAGAGTGACGGTTTGTGTAACAGGGCAGTTTGGCACCGGATTTAAATTGCACGGGAGACATTTAGGTTTGACTGATCTGCTAGAACTCTAGTCAATGAACCCTGAGACAGCAGGTGGGTGGTACCAGCTGGGGATGCGCTGGTAGACTTTGCTCTCTATCGCCCTCTGGCAGACAGTCAAGGTAAACTACAGGAGATACCCAAAATGGGCCTCCAAGCCTGTATTTTGTGCAGGTTGCTAGGAGACACGGCTCAGGAGGAGACCTGAATTAGGGGAAGAAGCCCCAGCCACCTGCTCTTTGGGGACACTGATGTCCCTCTGACCCACACACTGCTCTGCAGATAGACACGGACACTGGGACACAGAATTAGTTCCTTCCTCCTCCTCCTCATCATCACTGTCATCATCATTTTTTGGGAGTGTACTGGGAATCGAACCTAGGGCCTCATGCTTGCCGGCAGGAGCTGTGCTGCTGAGCTATAGTCCCGGTCCCTAATCATCATCATCATTGAGAGTGGGCATCACTTTATAGTCCAGGCTGGCCATGAACTCACTAAGTAGCCCACACTGGCTTTGAACTGGCAGCAATCCTCCTGCCTCAGCCTCCTCAGTGCTAGAATTATGCCTGGCTCACCCTTTTTCCTTCCTTCCTTTCTACCTTCCTTTTCAGTGCTGAGGATCAAACCCAGGCCCTCACACATGGCGAGCAAGTACCCTACCATGGAGCTACACCCCTAGCCCTCCATATTCTCTCGCTCTTTTTTAATCCCCCCAAAACATTGTTTCCTTCCAAATTCCTCCTCCTGCTTTGCAGCCCAAGCTGTTCCCAAGCTCCTGGCTGAGCAGACACTGAGGTTCAGTTCAAAGGGCACCAAACTCAGCCTTGGACCTCGAGTGCAACTGTCCCTCATGCCAACCCCCTGCCCCACAGGCCAGGCTAGGTAGGAAGGCCAGTGCCAGCAGGAACACAGGGGCACCCTTCAGTCAGCCAGTCTTCCTGCGCCTGGCTCTTCTCTACCCCTGCTGATGTGGCAGGAGCAGTGGCAATGGGACTGTCCTCACTGTGACCGATGGGGCTCAGCTCCCAGATCCTCACTACGGAGCCTGCATCCCAGCTGCAGCACTTGAAGCTAAGCAAAACTCGAAGCCAAAGTGACTCCCTATTTTTACCTGCTCTCCCAGACCTGCTTTTCCAAGCCATCGCTGGGCCAGGCCTGGGAACACTTAGTGCACAAAATGCCAGGAGAGTCAGCAATTCTTGGTCAAGACCCCAAGATATGGAGAAGCCAGAGTGCACAGAGCCATGGGAAGGCTTTTGGTCCCAGGGTGCAGCAGGATACGTCCCTCTGGGTATCAGGACCACAAAGTCCCATCAGGGTGTGGGCCATCAACTCCTGGCTCCAAAACCCACTGAGTGGTTTAGACAGAAGGCAGAAAGCCTGTCTGCCTGGGGAGAAATTCTGGTCCAGTGGCCTCTGCAGAGCAGGCAAAAATGATCACAAGACGCTTTGCATTTGGGGAACTGCCAACCTGTGCCATAAAAATTTAAATTTTAACTGGGCATGATAGGGCATGTCTGTAATCCCAGATCCTGGAGAGGCTGAGGCAAAAGGATCTCAAATTTGGCAATTTAGCAAGACCTGCCTGAATGGGCTGGGGATTTAGCTCAGTGGCTTAAGCGCCTGCCTGGCAAGCGTAAGGTCGTGAGTTCGATCCCCGGCACCAAAAAAAAAAAAAAAAAAAAAAAAAAAAAGACCTGCCTGAGAATATAAGAAAAAGTGGGCCAGGGGTATAGCTCCATGGTGGAGCGCTTGCCTAGCACGCATGGGGCACTGGGTTCAAGCTTCAAAATCACCTTGTGCCCATCTGTGATACCCTATTAATGGCCTACTGATGCCAAAGTGGAGCAGGAATGGCCAAAGATCAAGAATCTGGAAGAGTAAGTTCTGTGGATCTCTGTTAGGGGCCTGCAGAGTGGCCCTGAAGTCCCTCAAGATGTTGGGGACTCATGAGTATGTGTGACAGGGAGGGCTGAATGAGTCCAAATGCAATTTTGCACCAGGTGTGATAGTGCGCACCTGTAATCCTACCACTCAGGAGGCTGAGGCAGGAGGATCTTTGCAAGTTTGAGACCAGCCTGGGCTACAAAGTGAACCCAAGACCAGCCTGAACCGCATAGTGAGACCCCGTCTCAAAAAGACAAAAAAAAAAAAAAAAGATGATAGTAATAAAATGATTGCATACATGAAAATTGCTAGAAGAATTTTTTTTAAAAATGCAATTTTGTCTGAACTGCTAGCACCCAGGCCTGTCCTGTGGCCCCGGAAGCTACACCAGTCCTGCCTCTGGGGCCTTGGTCCACAGCTGTTTTTGGCTCAGCTCTGCCAGGATGAAGAGAGACCTGAGGGCCAGTGGCTGCTGTCTCCCTCCAGGGGCTGCGATTTTAGGGTGACTCTGTCCCTCTACTGGCATCTTGAATAATAATGCTTAATATTTTTTGACGAAGAGCTCCCCTTTTCATTTTGCATCGAGATCCATAAATTATTCGGTGGGTTCTGGTTGGTACCACTGGGCCTAACTCACTGGGCCAGGCCGATTGGACCCGTCAGGGTAGGCGGAGGGTGGCCCAGCCAGCCCGGTGCAGGCGGCTACAAGTCGCACCAGCAGCAGAATCAGCGGCTGGATAAGATCCAGGGCCCTGTGACCCGGCAGAGAGGAGACGCGATGAGCTATCTAGGTGTAGTGCAGATAGGGGCAGAAGCGTCCTCAGAGCGGGCATCTCAGGGCAGTGGCCTGGTTTTGTCTCTAGGCTAAAGCCTGGGGGATCTGCAGGACTCGAGGGCTGAGAACGAGGCCGAGCAAGCCCCACACAGCCCACTTTCAGCCTCAGAGGCCTTATTCCCGCCCCCAGATGACGACTCCGCCCACTTGCTTTAAGTCCCGCCCACAGGTGTGACGCCACCTCCGTTAATTGTACCCCCGTCTCGTTTCAAGCTCTGCCTCTCTCCTCCTTAGTCACCAAGACTCCACCCTTGGTAGTTTTGCCCCGCCTCATCCATTTTAAGCCCAGCCTCAAGCTCCGGTGGTCCTGCCAG
>PVJX010013944.1:0-33813 GCA_004027295.1 Dolichotis patagonum
TGCCGTGTCTCCCTGCCCCAGACCCTCCACGGAACCTGACTGTGACCGTCGTGGCCCGGGTAGCCAACTCGGGTACGGGGGCCTCCCTGAGACTGGGGTGGGTGGTGCGGGGCCTCTTCAACCCGGGCAGGGCCTGGACCTCCTCACCGGGATGCAGACGGGTCACACAGATCCCTCGTTGGGGGCCCAGTGGCTCCTCCCACCCACAGTCCTGTGGTCTCTTTGAACCCCTGTCCCCACGAGGAGCTTTCACACAGTGGGGCTGAGCGCTCCAGGCTGTTTATCCACCTCCATCCTGCTCTACCCCCACAGAAGCTTCCTTCCAAGTGCAGGAGGAAGGAGACACACACAGGCACACACACACACACACACACACACTCAGGACACACAGCAATCTGGTCCCTGGAAGTCACCAGGACAGCACAGGCTGTGCTGAGCCCTGGTCTGTCCCCCACGAGGGTCGGAGAGCTCACAGGGCATCAGCAGCACATGCAGCCCTGGTTCTCCATGGCTATGGCGTCCGCTACCCGGATGGACCTGCTTCCCTGGGCTTCTCCTGGCAGTGGACAGTCGTGGTGCTGACTTCACTCTGCAACAGAACTGCTGGATCTGCTACCGGAAGCGTGTGCGTGTGTATGTGTGTGCGCGCACGTGCACATGTGTACCTGTGCGTGTGTGTGTGTGTGTGTGTGACAGAGAGAGAGAGAGAGAGTAGGTTCCTCGAAAGCAAGGTAGCTGATTCTGTTTCTCTCATCTTGAAAGGGAGGGAAAGCTGCCCCCCCCCACGTTGGTGTCCCCAGCTTGAGGGCGCCCCTGTTCTCCGCTCTCTTCTTTGAATAATGTGCTGCTTTCTATTGGTCAGGGCCAATTGCGTCTCTTTTGTTTCTGGAACTACTGTTTATATGCTTTGCTCAGATTTTCACAGTGATTTCATTTTTTATTATCTTTGTCCTACAAAACTCTTTCCAAGCTAGAGAAATTATCATGTATTTCACACTTTACCGCTTGCCTTTTTCTTGGTGTTCAGTGACTTTTGCAATGAACAGGGACCCATTCTGTCCTTGCCCACCCCAAGTTTATAAACACAAGCGCTTCCTGCCTGCCCTCCTGTGGCCTTCAGCTCTACCCCATATCTGGTCTTGCACATGCTTTCTCCACTTTCTCCATGTAACTCTGCTGGTCCTTTCACTCTTCCTCAGATGTTCTCAGGCCTTGGCTGTCCTCGCACTTTCCATTCCTCCTTTTAGAATACCCTTCCACCCCTCATCATCACCTGACCCTGAAGCTTGACCTCCACGTATTCCTTGGGGTGTGAGGTGGTGGGCGAAGGCCAGGAGTCTCCTGCGTGAATCTGACTTCTGACCTTTCCCCGGTGCATTCAGCAGGTGGCTGGTGACCTGGCTGGGCCTCCTGTGAAGCCGCAGACCCTCCCTCTATCCTGCCTGGGACGGAGTCCGGCTGGACAGCGCCTTCGGGGTGTAGCCCCGCCCCAGGCTCACGCTCACTCCCTGCCTCTGCTGATCGCACTGGCATCCCTTCCTCCATCTATGTCACTGTGCCTGAATCTACCTCAGTCCACTACTTGGTCTCCTTCTTTAGCCTTTCATTGAATGGCTTCATCACTCTGAGCCCCTGCATCTTCTCTACAGCACCCACACCCCTGGTGAACGGCTCTTCTCTTCCGGTCCTGGAGGGCCAAGCTCTGCGCCTGCTCTGTGCGGTCGACAGCCACCCCCGTGCCACGCTGACCTGGTCCTGGGGGAATCTGACTCTGTGCCCCTCCGAGCCAGCGAACCCTGGGGTGCTGGAGCTGACTCCAGAGCACCTCAGGGGTGAAGGAGAATTCACCTGCCGAGCACGGAACCCTCTGGGCTCCCAGCATATCTCGCTGAGCCTGCCACGGCAGGGTGAGTGTTTAGGGGTGGCTTCCAGGCCCTAGGCTCGGAGGGACCTGCAGCTCTCGGGTCTCTGGGCGAACAGTCCCTGTGGCTTGGCGGGGTGGAGGGATGTGCTTTGCTCAGCCACAAGGCAGCTGCAGGATCCGAATGTACCTCTTGGGCTGGGGCGTAGGGGCTTCTGATTGTTCCCAGACAGTCAGAATATGGGGTGGGGGGGCCCTGGGCTGATGTGGTCCCACACCGAGGGATGAGGAAGGTCTAAGAGGTCCACATCAAGTGCTAATATGAGACTGAGATTGTGGTTTCCCAGGGAGATCCGGCCTCACCCACTTTCCTGCAGGGAAATCAGCGCCCATGGCAGAGGTGGTGCTGGTGAGCGTTGTAGAGGTGACTGTCAAGATCCTGCTTCTCGGGCTTTGCCTCATCTTCCTCAGGTGAGCGCTGCCCAGGGATGGAGAGAAGGTCACCCCTGAGCCCCAGATTCCCAATGCTGGGAGATGTAAAGAGTTCTAGGGCAGCTGGGTCCAGGCCAGGGCTAAGTGTGTGGTGAGAATTGGCAGAGGACGGTTGTCCCCAACACTGGCCAGGTGCAGGCAGGGAGCCTGTCCCATCAAGATGGTCTGGGGGCTGGGATCTCCTCTCTCTCTCTTAATCACCCCTTCAGCCCCTGAACAGGGCACAGGTGAGGTGGGCACTCCCAACCGCACCCCCAGTGCCCACAATTAAAGGCCCGGGTCTCTCCACTCAGAGTGAAGTCTCAAGGGAGGAACGCACCCAAGCCTGCAGCAGAGATGTCCATGGTCACGGGTTAATCTTCCAGGTGAGTGACGCGGTGGCCCAGCATCCGACATCCCCCCATCCCTCCCCCATGGTGTCCCCAGGTTACCTGGCTCAGCGTGGGCACAGATGAGCCACCCATCATCATCCTGAGCCCAGTTCTTTTCTGATGCACATGGCTCAGTGGCCCTGTCTCTAAGCCAGGAGCAGGGCATGGTCCTCCACCGGGCCCTGTCTCCATCTTTCCCTTACCATAAATACCCTATTGGTCCTTCTTTCCTGCTAAGCTTCACTCAACTGCATTCCCTTTCTCCATCCCAACCCTGGTCATTCCTGGTCCTCATCTCTCCCCTGGTCCCTGATTACAACTCACTCACTGCCGTCTCATCTCTTCCATCACCATCCTCCAGGGTGTGTTTGTAGACAGTCAGAGTTCACTTTCCCCACAGTTCTCACCGTGGAAAGAGACAGAAGTAGACGCCATTCCTGGACCAAACCTTGCATGCCTTGTGCCCTGATGGACTCTCCTCCAGGGCCTCCTCTCCCTGCTCGATGAAGCTCTCACCACAGGCGCTGGCCAGGCTCCTCCAGACCTGAGTCTTCGCATGTGCAGTGCCTGTCCTGGAGATGCCTTTCTACCCTTTCCTGACCACCCAAGGGCTGATCACCATGCAGGCTTGTTCTGCAGTGTCAGTTACGAGTGTGTGCCTGTATATGTGTAGTCCCTGGATATGGTTCTGGGTGGGGAATGCTGGTCCACCTGTTTACAAACTACATTGATAACTAACACCTGGATGACTCTTCTTCAAAGAAGAGCAATCGGAGACTTTTACAGGTAAATGGATGCAACTTGAGACCATACTCATAAGTTAAATAAATCAGACACACTTGGGTAAACATCGTGTTGTCTCACTAGTGTGAGAAGCTGAAAGAAACCATATTATGTATATGTATATATATGTATATAAAAAAGATAGCTAAGATAGTTATGCTACTGATTTCTCTGAGTCACTGAAGAGAAAGATTTGTGCTTGTACTGTTCAGACAATTGAATGCAGATGTCTCGAGCTCTGGGTGAATGATTTGGGGATCATAATGCACAATGTATGTACCATTGTTGCCTCTGATTGACATGTTTTGAAATTTTGTTTTATTTTGTTTTCTTTTTTTTTCCTTTGAAATAAAGTGGATTGGAAAAAAGGAAAAGAAAAGAAGAACAATGATCTCCATCTTGGCTAAACCTGGCCCTGTTTCCATGTGTTGATGTGTGCAGAGCTGGCTAGGACTTCTCTTTATCTTCTCAATGGACTTTAAGCAATGCACATCAGTCTAGCCGAGGTGCTGAGGGATAGTCTTTGAAGCAAGGTGACAGTCAGAGTTACCCCACCCATAGCTCCCACAAGCATGTGTGAGTCAGGCAGGAAGAAGAGCCATGCTCCATGCTGGCGGCTGGGATTGAGTCACGAGGAAGAGGCTGTGACATCTCAGGACATAAAAAGCTACACATCAGAGCTGAAGGTCAACCCCAAAACACTAGCTACTGTCTCAAATGATGTTCTGCATGTCTCTTGCTCTGTCTGCAGATTGCATGGCTCATTTCAGACCTCCTACCTAGCCCAGCTCTCAGGGCTCACATACTCCCACTGCAGCTATGGTCACTGCCCCCTGAGCCACTCCCTTCTTGATGAATTACTAAAACCTGTGTTCAGCCCTAGGTCATGGCCTTTGTTCTGGTTAGCCATCACCCTAGCTGGACTTAGGAGCCCCCTGGCTCCCCCACAACTACAGATATGCCTTACTGTCTTTATTGTCGTCATGGGTTGCCCTGGAATTGGTAGATTGGAATGAACTTATTGGAATTCCAATAACTTTTCCATGGGATTACAAATATAAACTCTCCAGACCCTGATGAGGACTAGGAAGGGTAATCAATAATCACTGAGCTCTGATCAGCTGCCAGTGTTTTCACGGCTGTCAGGAGGCCTCACTGCCTGGGCTACGCCATCTTTACCATTGAGTAGCTGTCATTCTAGAGACAGGAGGAACAGAAATAAGAAAGAAAGAATCCATCAATTGGGAGCTAGCACGTGTTGCTCAGTGTCTGTAGAGAAACTGCACAGGGAGAGGACCTGGTGACATTAGGGTTGGTCTCTGGGTCTGATGGTGTGAGGGCTGATGTCTGAGCAAAGATTCACAGGTCACCAGGAAGCAGGATCTGTTTTTCTAAGAATTATCTCAGGAAAAAGGAAAGAGGGACAGCAAGTGCCACTGCCCAGAAATGGGCCCTGTGCATTCTGCAAACAAGGGCCTGGAATTTAGAGCAGAAGAGAACAGAAGGTCAGGAAGCAGTGAGGAGGAAGCTGCAGACAGTTGGGGCCCTGTAGGATGAGGCAGAACCCACAGAGGAGGCGGAGGTACGCCTGCATTTTTTTCTTTACTAGGATTCCCAAGGCTGCTCTGGTCACAAAAGGCCAGAGAAAGTTCTGGCAGCAATAGAGAGAAGGATGTGTTGGTCAGTTTTCCACCACTGCGACAAAATACCTGAGATAAATAATTTACGAGGACAGAAATTTCATTTAGGCTCATGGTTTCAAAGTTTCAGTCCTTGGCCCTTCGGCCCCACTACTTCGGGCCTGTGGTGCCCTTAGGCAGTAGTTACTATGGTTTGCCAATTGTAGTTAAATAAACAAAGACCTCAGTTATGACACATTTATGATTATCTGTAATCACAGACCCTACACAGCGTGATGAGATTTTTATGGCCAGATAGTGTGCACAGCTACGCTGCGTGGTCGGCCCAAACCACAGGATGGTTTGTTCTTAACACAAAGCAGCCAGACATTCAGCAATCCTGGTTCCTATGGCCAATGGACCACTGATAACAAAAAGGAGAACACTGTTTGTAAATTTAAAGCTCTTGTTTGCTGCTTTCTTTGTGGTCTCCTGATTTCCCTTCCAGAACTGATCCTTACCCTGAATTTTGTATTTGTTGTTCCTTGCCTTTTTTAAAATCCTATTTTTTAAAGAAACTAAAATGTATCATATAATAAAATGCACAAATCTAAAAAAAAAAAAAAAGAGAGAACAAAAGTAGCAGTTCAAGACCCACCCCGGTACCTGTATTGAACTAAGTCTTGACTTAAAATTTTCTTTTTTAAAACAATATTTTATATAATTAAATCCTCTGGAACAATAGTGTGCTGGAAAGGCTGACTGCGTGAACAGAACAAATAATGCATTTTGCTGCGGTAAAAGATAGACATCCCCAGGTAACTCCTAAGGCAAAATCAGCACGATCAGCTGAACAGAGCAGTGGTGATCACTACAGCCGCCTACGCCCAGGGGTTACTGCCCATGTACAAAATGCCATTCTATGTAACTGCCTCCAATAAGCTTCACATTTGCCTTGCACTGCTGTTTTTTCATTCTTTGTAAAAAATTGTGCCTTTACTTTCACAGCTTTCTGAGTCTTGACTAAATTCCTTCATCAAGAACAGAAGGACCAAGGAATCCTCCCATCGGCTGCTAACGGCGCCATGGTGCATCATGGTGGCAGCACATGGCTGAAGTCAGTCCACCTCTTGGCAGCTAAGGAGCAGAAAGAGATAGAAAGGCATGGGAGTCCCAGGTCCCCTGCAAAGTGCCTCCTCCAGTGACCTAAGTGGCTACCACTAGGATGAGTTGATTTTGATTCACATGTCCAGAAGTTTCCGTCCATGGCCTTTGACCCTGTCATGGTTTATGTCAGTGGCCCCCAGGTCTCATGTATTTGCATTGTGCATTTGTGATTGGTTCATTGTCTAGTGCTTGGATTGGTGGTGTCAGTGTTACACTCTCCCAGGGGGTGGAGCCAGGATGTGATGTAATGGCAGGAAGAAGTTGTGTCTCTCTCTTGCCGGTTTCCACCTTGCCGTTTGCAGCCTCCATGAACTGTGACCCTGCCATGCCACCCTGCCTTGGAGCCAGCTGAGGATGGATTGAAACCTCAAAAAACTGTAAGAAATAAACCTTTCCTTTCCCAACTTTGGGCATCAGGTATTTTCTCTCAGCGACTAGTGAAAAGTAACTAAGACAGACCCTGTGCTGGCAATGGGAGACTGTGGTGAAGGAAGAGTGTACATGTCATGGCAGCTAGGAAACAAGGAGAGCAAAGAGGGGCTTGAGATCCCAATATGGCTTTCAAGGACCACCCCCAAAGTCTTAACCTGTTTCCAGTGGGCTCCACCTCCTAAGAGTTCCACCACCTTCCAATAGCACCATGGGGTGGGGACCAACTTCTCAGCACATGGGTCTTTATGGGAACATTCGAGATCCAAACTACATCACAGGAAACAGGAGATGGATGCTCCTGGAGGAGGCATGACGCCGGGAGGCAGGGAGGCAGGGAGGCAGGGAGGGTTGAGGATGTGTCTGGTGTGTGTAGAGGCCAATGGGGTTCTCATGGGCGAGGTCAGTAAGGGAACAGGGACAGTGAAGCCAGTGGTGGAACATTTCTCTGAGCTCCCAGGGAGCTGGAGTCATGTTCCATGGAGAAGCAGATCCAATCAGGGAGAGGGGCTCCAGGCTGCAGTGTTGTGAAGCATAGCTGGGGTGAAGGGAATTCTGAGAAAGAGGGGATCACATGCTAGAAAGGGGAAACTTGTCACTGGTGATCTTCTTAACAACAGCCTTTTGTTTATTAACCCCAATTTAACTGGATCACTTTAGAATATGTTCAAGAAATAGTTCCTGCTCATTTAGGTATAATTGAAAAATAAAAACTTTATGTGTTTCTGTTGTAGGGTGCAATTTAGTATAAATATTCACTCTAGACCTTATTATTTTATTGAGCGATACAAATGACATATAATTATGGTATACACTGTAATATTTCAAAATGCCTTTGCACTGAGAATTTAAAGCCAACTAAGCAGTAGATGAATGAACTTTCATATTTACTGACATTTTAAAATAACACTCCCCACATCCATGAGAAATTGCTTTACATCCAGTACAATTTTTTTTGTACTGTTTGTGATGACAACATTTGAAATTTTGTCTCATTCCATTTGGAAAGGCATAGTACATTGTGATTAACTGTAGTCAGCATGCTGGACAGCTCTCCAGGATTCATCCCTCCTGTCTAACTGCAGCCTTACTCCCCTGCGTAAACTTCTTGCCGCGCGCAGTCCCATCACCCTGCCTCTGGCTACCGCCTTTGCACTCTTGCTGTTTGGAGTTTGAACTTTTGTGACTTAAAATAAAATGATACATGATGATATTTGTCTGTCTATACCTGGCTTGCTTCACACAGCATAATGTCCTCCATTATGCTGTATTTTCTGTTTTGTTGCAAACACTGAGACGTCCTTTTCCATAGATGCATAATTACTCTGCGTGTGTGCGCATGTGTATTGGAGACCACTACCCAGAGGCTCTGAGCAGGATTTAAAATTAACTAATTGGCTTTCTATGTTTATCTGTGAGTCTGTCCTAGGCCTCCTCCCCTTGCCTGGCTATGGGAGCTGATTCATAGTTGCGAACCTCTGTGAATCGCCAGTCCTGGCTGAGGCCTGTAGTGGCCTGTGAGGCCAGAGATACCTCAAAGGGCAAGATAAGTCCACAGCTTCGTATACTTGGCTCAAACATCAATTAAGTAGATAGAGACTGCAGCTGCAGGAATACTCCTACAGTCTCACTCCTACCATGTCTTCATGATAAGACAGCTCTACTGAATTGACTTGATTCATTACTTGGAGACATCCTTGAAATGACTCCCAAGGTCCTGCTCATTGCCTGCACTTTCCTCAGTTTCTCTGCCCTTTGTTGTTGGACCTAATAAAATGGGTGGTCCAGAGAAGTCTTTGTCTTAGCCCTCAGAGTCTAGAGCACAGCTAAGGAGTTTTGACCCTCCTGGAATCCTAAAATCATACCACTTGTCTCATTTTATTTAAGCCTTTGCCATACACTCGTTTGGGAGATTGGTGATACACGTGTGCATGTGTGGATATGTATTTTCCCTGTCCAACCAAGGACACATAATTGATTCTACACTTAGCTATTGTGTGCCGCGATGGAAGTGAGAGTAATAAAGGATACAGGAATGCAGGTGTCTCTTTGAGATACTGATTTCATTTTTTGCCTGTATTTACCAAAATGGAATTGCTGGATCACATGATAGTTCAGTTCTTTTTGACACATCTCTTTACCATTTTCTGCAATGGCCTTACTGATTTACACCCCCACAAAGAGTGTACAGGGTTCCTTTTCCATCACCTGTCTACTAACTTTGAGTATCTTTTCTCTTTAGACTAATAGCTGTCCCAATAAGGGTGAGATGACATCTTGTGTTTTCACTTTAATTTTCCAAACGATGCATGATGTTGAACATTTATTACATACCTTCTGTCCATATAGATCTGCTCTTGAGAAAGTTAAGTTTGAGTCTTTGCCAATGCTTAGTTATTTGTTTTCTTGCTATGAAGTTTTTGTGTTCCTGGTATATTTTGAATATTAAGCCCTTATCCATGGTTAGTGAACATTTTCTCTCTTTCCAGTGTTGGCCTCTTTGCCCAACTGGTTACTTATTTTTCTGTGCAGAGGTTTTTATTCCGATCTAGATTAGCTTTCTTCCTTGTGCTTCTGGGGTCACATTTCCCACCAGCTGGTACCCTTGTCACGAAGCTGAGTTCCTGCCTGTCCCCCAGTGACTCCCATCCCTGACCACAGAGGCTTTACCGGATGGATGGGGAAGGCTGTGAAGGGCTAACCGGGAAAATGTTGGGGAAATCTGGGAGAAGGCAGTGGGGATGAGAAGCAACCACATGAAATTTTGCTTGTGATGAGGACCGGCAGTTTCTCAGTTCTTTCTCATTTCTTCTCTACAGTTTCCCACAGCTGCTTAATGATTCCTCTCCATCATCTCCAATGGAAGCAGTGACCATGCAGCTGGTATCTGAAACAAAGATACTTACTTCCTCACGCTTCTGAATGGCAAAAGACTGACACCAGGGCCCCAATCTAAGTGCCCCATGGGCGGTGCCCCCACCAGAGACCTGGGGGCCAGGGGCCAACCCTGGCTTTTCCAAGGATGTCAAAGCTGCTGCCTTCTTGGCTGCTGGCTGTGTCACACAGTCTCTGCCTCTGTGTTCACACAGCCTCATGTGCATGAAGCCCTCTCTGCTTCCCCAGTGCAGAGACACTTGTGATTCGATTGAGGAGTCAACCGGATAATCCAGGGTGATCCGCACAGGTCTGGATCCTGAACTTAATCACATCTGCAGAGACTCTTTACTCACGAGAGGCACTCACAGTTCTAGCAGTGAAGGCCTGGGTTCTTTTGGGGGGCTCTGTTCTGCCTCCCCAAAGCAGCACTGCTTCTGCACTGCCCATGCCCCGGATCTCATCCCCTTTCATCGTCTTCACCCTGCTCTTCCTCATCTGAACCCAATCAGTGTGGTCATGTGTAGCATTTGGGGAACAGGGTAAGGGTCTCCTGCCCAGAAAAAGTGAAAAGAAACAAGTGAAAACAAAATATACACACTATGAGAACGTATCTATGAATAGGTGGATACCTTGTATTCAGAGTATATCAAGAGCTTGCAAAACAAAAAAGATTGTAAAATTTTAAAAGTCCCAGTTTTTGAAAGAGCAGCCATCGGAAAAAAAGAAACAAAAATCTACTTTTAGAAAAGGACAAATTAGGGTTTTTATCATAAATGGGTGTTCCTCCTCAAATACTCTTTCTGCATCTGTTGAGATGATCACGTGAGTTTTGTCTTTGGCTTTGATTTGCATATGTCAAACCATCTCTGCATCTCTGGGATGAATCCTCCTTGGTCATAGTGCATAATCTTCTGGATGACTTTTTGTATTGTTTGCCAGTATCTTGTTTGTTTGTTTGTTTGGTTTGGTTTTTTTGGTTTTTGGTTTTTGGTTTTTTTTTTTTTTTTGAGACGGGATCTCATTATGCAGTTCAGGTTGGTCTTGAACTCACTTTGTAGCCCAGGCCAGTTTCAAACTCACAATGATGCTCCTGCCTCAGCCTCCTGAGTGTTGGGATTACAGGTGTGTGCCACCATGCCCAATTGTTTGCCAGTATCTTATTAAGGATTTTTGCATCTATGTTCATTAGGAAGATTGACCTGTAGTTTTTTCTTTCTTTCTTTCTTTCTTTCTTTCTTTCTTTTTCTTTTTCTTTTTCTTTTTCTTTTTCTTTCTTTCTTCCTTCCTTCCTTCCTTTGTTCCTTTCTTTCTTTCATTTTTCTTTTTGTTTGTTTGTTTTTCTTTTTGAGACAGGGTCTCACTATGCAGTTCAGGTTGTCTTTAAGCCCAGGGTGGTCTCAAATTTGCAACAATCCTCCTGCCTCAGCCTCCTAATTACATGCATGCTGGGATTACAAGCATGTCCCACCACACCCAGCTAGTTTTCTTTTTTTGGTTGGGTAATTCCCTGGTTTCAGTTTCAGGGTAATACTTGCCTCCAGAAATTACTGAGAGTATTACTTCCTTTTCCATTTCATTGTAATGTGAGAAACAATAACATTAGATCTTCTCTAAATTTATTACACAATTCAGCTCTGTGTCCATCACGACCCAGGCTTTTTTGTTGGTGTTGATAGTTTTTAATTACATTTTCGCTGACTGATACTAGGTTATTTAGAATTTTTATATCTTCTTGATTAAATTTTGCAATTCATAGATATTCCTAGATACATCTAGGAATCTGTCCATTTCTTCTGTGTTTTCTATCTTATTAGAGTACAGTTGTTCGAAGTAAATATTGATGCTCATCTGGATATCCATCTAATTGCAAGGATTTGAGTCTTTCCTCTTTTTGATAAGGTCGGCTAAGGGTTTATCAACTTTATTTCATCTTTCAAAAAACCAACTCTTTATGGTCTTTATCTCAATCTGATAAAAGCCACCTATGACAAACCAACAGCCAGTATCATACTAAAGGTCAAAACCTGAAAATTGGGTAGGTGTGGTGGTACACTTCTATAATCCCAACAATAAGGAGGCTGAGGCAGGAAAATTGCTGAAAATTTGAGGTCAGTCTGGGATACAGAGTGAGTTTTAAGGTCAGCCTGAACTGCACAGTGAAATACTATCTCAAAAAGAAGAAGGAGGAGGAAGAGGAGGAGGAGGAGAGAAAGAAAGAAAGAAAGAAAGAAAGAAAGAAAGAAAGAAAGAAAGAAAGAAGAAAAGAAAAACCTAAAAGTGTTTTCATTCTAAAATCAGGAATAAGACAAAGATGTCCACTATCACCATTCCTATTCAACATAGTAGTTCTGGAAACATTAGCCAGAGCATTTAGACAAGGGAAACAAATAAAAAAGAATAAGGATAAAAAATGAGGAAGTTAAATTATCATTATTTGCAGATGACATGCCACTTTACATAGAAGACCTCCAAAACTCCACCAAAAGACTTCTAGATTCAAGAACCAGATTCAGTCACATAGATGAAGACAAAGTCAACACTCAAAAATTGATAGTCCAGCAGATTGCTATAGCTGCTGGTTTCAAACAGGAGCCTAAAGAGAATTCTTTCTGTGGTCTTTTGGCCATTTCAGAACTTTGGAAATGGAATTGTCAATTCATCAGAAAGAAATAGCAGGTAAGTGTGGCAGACTTTCGGCAGCCCACAGGAGAGAGACCCTGGTGCCTTGGAACCTGCACCATGCAGTGACTCAGGGTGCTGGGAGAACAAGGAGCTCTTCCCCTCTCTGGGGGGCTGCTGTAAGCATGCCGGCCCGCGGGCTGAGAATGAAACATCTCATGTGCCCCACCCTCACCCCCCGCTTAGCAAGTGGGAGCCAGTGAACTGGATATCTTGTGAAAAGATTGGCTATGTTATTTAGTATGAACTCTCCATATGCAAAGATATGGACAACCGTTTGGAAGAAAACAAGAGACAACATGACAGATAGTGAAGATCTCTGGTTGTCTAGCTTTGAAATTTATGCTTTCTTATGTCCCATTCTGTTCTGTTGTGTTGTGTTTAATTTTACCCCCTTTAAAATAAAATTTAAAAAAAATTAATAAATTCCTGTGTAAAAACAACAAACACACTGAGAGAAAAATTAGAAAAATAACACCTTTCACAATAGCATTGAAAAAATAAATGCAGAAGAATCAATCTAACAAAGGAAGTAAAAATCTATACCCTGAAAATTACAGTACTCTGAAAAAGGAGATCAAAGAAAACATCAGAAAATGGAAAGATATCGCTTGCTCATGGATTGGAAGGACCAACATGTGAAAATAGCCATACTCTCAAAATTGTTATACAGATTTAATGCCATTGCAGCCAAAATACCAATAGCCTACCTCATAGAACTAGACAAAACATTCCTAAAATTCATTTGGAACCAGAAGAGATACAGAATAATAAAAGCAATTCTAGGCAACAAAGACAAGTTGAGCACATCACAATCCCTGACTTGAAATTATATTATAAACCTATTATGATAAAACAGCATGGTACTGTCAAAAAAAAAACTCTGAGATTCAATGGAACAGATTAGAAGGTGCAGAAACAACTTCAAACACACTCAGCTACCTTACCCTTGAAAAAAAGGGCTAAGCATATTCACTAGAAGAAAGATAGCCTCTTTAATAACAGTACTGGAAAAACTGGGTTTTCTCATGTCAAAAACTAAAACCAGACCCATGTCTCTCACCAAGCATCAATTTAAAATTGAAATAGATCAAAGATCTAAATATTAAAACAGAAACACTAAATCTGTTGAAAGAGAGGATAGGTAGAATTCTTGAAGACAGCTATAGGTAAAGATTTCATGACCAAAACTCCAATTGCACAGGAAATACTACAAAGAATCAGCAATTGGAATCTCATCCTATTAAAAAAAAACTTTTGCACATCAAAAGAAATCACCAATGGAGTTAAAAGACAACCCACAGAGTAGCAAGAAATGTTAGTCTGGTGTCCCTCAGACAAAGTACTTATATCTGTAATATATAAAGAATTTTTTTAAAAAACCAGACCCCCCCAAATTTAAAGACCTAATCAAAAATGGGCATCTGAAATGAGTACACACTTCTCAAATGAAGAAATACAAACAGAAAATAAATATATGAAAAAATGTTCAACATCACTGGTCATTTGAGAGAACCCTTGAAGCCATTTTGTCATCAAGGTGCATCAATGTGGGTCAGACCCACGATTCTTCTTCAGACTATTTCTATTGATGAGTTACTGTTTTTAATTTCATGACTTTTATTATATTAAACAGTGAGCACTCAACAGAAAAAATATCACAAAAATAAAGTGTAGAGGTTTTAATTTTTATCAAGTGTTTATAAAAATGCATCAAAATTTTCAACATCAACTGTTTTTTGATGTACGAAGTCTAAAAAGGAACATTAGAAATAAATTCCCTTATGAACTAAAATGAAAATACCAATAGCTCTCTACAGGAAAGTAATTTTTACCTCAATTATCCCACCTAAGAAGTCTGAACACATGATAGCAGTGTGATCCACACATATGCTGCTTATCCTGGCAACACTTTGCTTTCCTGGCCTTTTTGTAGTATGTGCTTGACATCTCAGTGGTCCTGCTGTTTTGTCAGGAGGTTCTTATTATATTATACAGCATATAGTTGACTGGAGCATAAAATATCAAATTCTTAATATGTATTGTGCATTTAGACCAAGAATCAACATTTTCACATCAGCTGTTTACTTGATTACAAAACCTAAAAGATCACATCAAAAATCAGAGTGTCTTTCCTCTCCCCAGAGAGGAAAGACGTTCTGGAGACGGATGGTGGTGATGACAGAGAAATAATTCCACACGCAGAATTATCAAACTATCCAATATATCACCATGACATGTGGCAAACTCACAGCTAGCTCGTGTGTCTGGTGAAGTCCTGAGTCTCCTGCATCTCAGGATAGGATCACAGCAGTGTGACCCCTGCTTGGCCTCATCCCCGGCAGTGCTATAGCTCACTGCATGCTTGCTGAATGAATGCTTGAATGAATGAATGAATGAATGAGTCAGTGAGCAGATCCTGCCTTCTCTTCTAGGACCTCTCTTCACTCTTACTCACAGACTACTAAACGCTGCATCCTGTAACATCCACCATCTCACAAATCTCCTTGGCCAGGCAAGAGGTACCCAGCTCCTAGTGCAAAAAAAAAAAAAAAAATGACAAGAAAATCACCTCAGGAAGGAGGAATTCAGACTCTCACCTGTGCTATTTGCCCATAATATCCCCCACAATCTTGGTCCAGACCTAGATTCTGAAGGAGGTTGTTATGGCTTGTGTCTAGATGTCCTTCCAAAGTCTGATGCAATCATAGGTGGCGCTATTGCAGAGGAGCCTGGATCTAGATTGTGTGGTGAGGGGGATGGATTCATGGCGCAATGCTAGGTTCAGGGGCACTAGGATTAAGGGTGTGAGTGCTGCCCACTCTAAATAGCCTGGATAAGGTAAGATAAAAGGGGAGAAAGACAATGTTAAGGTCCCTTGTTGCTCTGCTACCTTCCACCTGCCATGAGCTGTTCTCTGTGATGGCACTCTGCCTTGGTCAGCAGGTTATGGTCTGAAACGCCTGCAAACTGCGAGCTAAATAAACCATTCCTCCCTTAATGCTGGGCATTGGGTATGTTGTCCCCGCAGTTAGAGAAAAGTAACTAAGACAGAAGCGCTTGACTTGGGGTCCCGATGTGGTCTCTGCTTCTTCTCTGCTCTCTGAGCAGTTCCTTGGGGTTTTGGTCCTTTCCAACAGAGGGGATCAACCTTAAACACATGCAGGCCTGAGTTCCTCTTCTGAAAACCACTGGGGTCTCATGCTGCCCATCCCCCGCAACTTGTGTGGGTCACAGAGCACTTCCCCTCCACACAGTTCCTTCTCAGTACACTCCCAAGAGCCCAGAGCCTCCAGCTCTGAGACTCTGCCACCTCTGCAGCTGCCCCTGCTGTGGGCAGGTGAGAAGGTGCAGGGAGCAGAGCCACTGGGCTGGGCCAAGCAGACCCCTGTTTTCCAACAGGGTCCCTGGCTCATACTCCAGGATTCCAACTGACAGTGCCAGAGTCAGGGATGGTGCAGGAGGGACAGTGCTTCCCCACACCCTGCAGTGTCTCCCACTCCCACTCCCAAAGTCCCTTCCACCCAAGAGAGCCTGGAAGAGCTCTACCCCAGCTCCGGGCTCCTGGTTCAAGAAAGAGGCTGATGTTCACCAGGATCCTCCAGTGGCCACCGATGGCCCACACCGTGGAGGGTGGGAAGAGACAGTGGACAATTCCTTCTCCTTGGAGACCCGGGGACCTGTAACTGTTCCCTTTACATCAGAGACACAGAAAATGAACACAGGCGTCTACCTCTTCAGGGTGGAGCGAGGGGGTTTCGTACAATATAATTACCTGTGGAACCAGCTCTGTGTCTCTGATGGCTAAAGAACGAGGATCAGAAGGCCACAGAGATGGGGCCTGAGGGATCTGGGGCAGGGTGAGGATGGGATCCCCTGCTCCTCATGCTGTGGGACCCAGGGGACAGAATGCTGGGCCTGCTTGCGGGGCACAGCTGGCCTGAGGCACAAGTGGCTCTGAGGGCCACACCTGAGGTCCCCTCCAGGGCTTGAGTGTCTGTTTTTGTCCTCCCCAGCTCTAACAGAAGCCCCCTACCATCCATATCTCAGAGACGCTGGAGTCTGGCCACCCTGGGACGGTAACCTGTGCAATACCATGGCCTTGTGAGAAGAGGACGCCCCCCACCTTCTCCTGGACTGGGGAGAACCTGGCTTATACACTGGGCCCCAAGACTTCCCACTCTTCCGTGCTCACTGTCACTCCACAGCTGCAGGACCATGGCACCAACCTCACCTGCCAAGTGACTTTCCCTGGAGCTGCTGTGACAGCACACAGGACCATCCAGCTCAGGGTGTCCTGTGAGTGCCGGCCAGCACACCTGGAGCCCGGGGAGGAGAGGAGTCAGCAGCCAGGGAGACGCCGGGCCTGGGATCCAGACTCTGTTCTGGAGGCATAATCGGGGTCAGATGAGAGCCCCAGGCCCAAAAGCAGCTCCTGGCCACCCCCAGCAACGAGGGACTGATTTCGGTGCAGATGCTCCACAGAACACGGTCATCCGTGTCTTCAGGGCCATCAGCACCGGAAGGGCAACGTTCACCTCTAGGGGGACGGCTAGAGGGAGTGGGCGTCTCCGTAGTTCTGGTAGGATGTGCTCCAGTGCCAATGGGAATTCCCGCCACCTCTCACCTCGCCTGCTCACCTCCAGCAGCTGCTTGCCTGCTGATCTCTCTCTTTTCTCTCCCGTGGCTCCCTCCCTCCGGCTTCTCTAGCATCTCTGGCTGCCTTATCTCTCTCGCCCACCCACAGGAGCCTCACTGAGACCCCAGCAGCTAGGCCCTGGTCCCCTGGCTGATCTCTGCCTGTATCTCTCCTGCTGGGGGTCCCAGTCCTGCTTCTGCTCCAGAGACTCATAAATCTCCTCAGCCTGTCTCTCCAGAGCACACTGCCTCTCTTTGGGGGAGCCCCTGTCCCTGAGCCACTGAGGCCATATCCGGGAAGCCTCTTTAGAGGTCTGGCTCTCACCAAACAACACAGGCCAGGGAGTTTCGCAACCTTGACTTCTGGAAAATGTCTCTAACCACTTCCTTCCTCCATCCAGACCTTTCTCACCAGGACCTGCTCCAGATCCCCACTCTGACTTACCAGCCCTCTAGTGATGCCCCCCTCTCCACCTGGACACCATTTGGACCCAAGGACATCTCTCTGTGACCCAGATATGACCCTGTCCCCGCCCTAAGCAGAACCACCCCATGACTCCCTGAGGAGCAGACCAAGAACACCACCTGCCATGGTTTCTCCTAGAGGTCAAACCTGCCTGAGTTAGCATGAATCATGGTCCTGCACATGAAGGTCCACTGTCCTGGCCTGTCCTCCTTCGAGTGCTGATGAGCCACCACTTCCCCGATCTCTGTCCAGCTGGGTCCACCCTCCCATCACACGAGTCCTCGCCACTCCTCGCCCTCACTTGCAGTGGTTGCTCGGAGGTGCGCTCTTGCACCCCTGCATCTGAGCGAGGGCACAGAGAGAGAAGGGTCCCTCCACCCTGAGCCTCTGGCTCTCTGCCTGCTTAATCCACAGCCCCGGGAAGCAACACCACTCTGAGAGCCCAAGCGGGCCAGTCCCCGGGCTTGGCCTGCCACGCCGATGGCTGCCCTCCAGCTAAGATGAGCTGGGCCCGGGGAAATCTCACCTTGAGCCTCCACAGACCTTGGATCCTGGAGCTGTTCCGGGTGGCTGCAGAGGATGGAGGACAAGTCACCTGCTGGGCTCAGCACTCGCTGGGCTCCCGCCATGTCTCCTGAGCCCAGCTGTGCAGGGTGAGCATGAGCCTCTAGTCGTCACCCTGCTCAGGGGGACCTCACAAGGACTGGCTTCCTTCTACCCCATGGCCTCACCTGGATCTACTACACCAGGTGGGCAGAACCTGCTCAAAACAGCCTGGAACCTGAGTGCATTGGCCCATCCTCTCCCCTTAGGCCAGACCTTCCACCTCAGCACCACTTCCCCACAGCTGTGAGGACTCCCGAGTGGATGGGGCCTCATAGAGAGCAGGGCTGAGGTCCAGGATGCAGGTCTCTAACAGGCCAAGAAGACCCGCCAGGCCCCTGTGTGCTGTGACTCCTCCCTGCTCAGGGCTGTGGAACAAGGAATGAATATTTGGCTTGACTCTGCCTCCCCTCCAAAAGCAGAATCTCTTCACCCTCACATCCAGCCTCTTCCTTATGCTTCTAATGGAATGGTTGGGAGGGCAGGTGAGGAAATAGATTTTTTTACTACTGTGAATTACAGAACATCTATTGTTTTGCTTGTGTGTAGGTGCTTTCAAGTGGTTTTAATGAGCCCATCATTCAACCTATATAAATATTTTTATCAATACTGTAATATAGTTCTTTATAATTAAATAAACTCTTTGGTGTTTGTTCACATGGCAACCATCTCCTCCATCCTCTGCATCCTTGAGGAGCCCAGCATCTGTTGGCAGCTGAGGACGGGTTCCCCTGTGCCCGGCTCACCGTGGCTGGGTGGCTGTGGTCAGCGTCACTGACCACACACATTTCCGTTACTCTTCACTCTTGGGTGCCCATCCAGTCTTCCCCAGAGTGCCACTGTCCTTGGCTTGAAGATCTCACACATTTCTCATAGTAGAGGTTCACTAGTGAGATGGTCTCTCAGCCATTGTTTATCAGGGAATGTCTTTATTTCCTTTTGTTTCAGAAAGAAATTTTATTGGCACTGGGATTCACATAGATTTCTAGGTTAACGTTTTCTTCCATTCCATACCTTAAATTTTGTTGACTTCCATAATTTCCTATGAGAGATCGTCTGTAATTTTTTTTTACTTCTTTCTTTATAGTTTATTTTTTCTCTGGTTGGTTTTGATAGTTTTCGGTCATTTGATTATTAATTATGTCTTTGCATTGGCAAACGTGTGTGACAGAGAAAAAAGAGGAACAGATGAAACGAAAGAGAATATTCTATTTGGACTTCGTTAAGTATCTTAGATCTGTGAATTTATAGTTTTCATCGACCTGATGAAAAATTGAGACTCGTCTTTACATTAATGTATTTTTCAGTTCCTCTTCTCTCTCAATGGTTCACATGAACTGCTGGAGTTTTTGCACCTTTAAAGAGCACTAATTTTCTTTCTTGACAACAGTTAACTTTTTTGCAAGTTTAATTCATCTTTTTATTAAGGCTCTGTAAAGTTTGTAATAGGACAAAGTATGTAGGGCTACTATAGTCTCATTTCAATTTCCTGGGCCTTTGAGGGGCTATTAAGTGAACTTGAATATTCATTTTTTTTCCTTTTTTTTAACCTGTACATTCAAAAGGATATATATGTTCACTCTGAAAGTCTAGAAATAATTCCTTAAATGTATGGCCCACTAATTTTCCAACCACAGTACAAAATCATTTAGTGGAAAAGAACGATTTCCTCAGCAGTGTTCTGTGAAACTGGTCGGGACGATGTTTTTGGCAATCAAAACATGCCGGAGAGGGCTGGGTTTCCAGCTTCTGATTAGAGAGTGAAGGCTCAGTGGAAACGTCCAACAGACAGGACAATTAGAAAAGATCAGTCTGGGGAAGTAGCTCATGGAGACAGCATTTGCCTACTGTATTAGAGGCCCTAGGTTTGATGCCAAACACAGAAAAAATAAAGAAAAAAAGAAAAGATCTGAGCAGGCATTCTACTCCATTCTGTTCTTTGGTCTGGACTTGAAGAACACACTTCAGAGTCATAAATGACACGGCTGTCCAGATTGTGTACTCTCAGGGAAACAGAGAAGTTGATGAAATCAAATTCTGGAACAACTTACAAGAGACAAATGTCAACACTAACCAATCAACAAACACATCAGTGTCACGTGACCCAAGACCACCAAGCACTAGGGAGGCCCAGTAGAGGGTCCCCACTCACTCTAGTGAGGGACAGAGGGTGCTGAGGGACAGAGGGTGGAAACCATAGCGTGAATCATCGAAAAAGCCTTAGAAACTGCTCGCTATAGGGCTTGGGTTTGTGTTACCGACTTGGGGAGAGTGTGAAGGAAGCAAGGTTTGCACTGGATTGGATGCCTGGCAGCCAGGCTTCTATCACTCGATGCTCTCATAAACCTTACCTAGAACAAGGAAAGTGAGACCAAGGTCGTCTTAGTCTGTGCCACATCTTAGGCCATTTTTGTTGCTAACAGCATAATGCTGTGCGCTGAGTAGCTTACAAAGAGCAGAGGTTTCGTTGGCTCATGGCTCTGGTCTGAGGCTGAGGGCCCACCTCTGCTGACGGCCTTCATGCCAGCAGAGTAACAGGGTGGCCCTGGGCATCACATCAGGACAGAGAGGAAGAACCCCAGAGACCTATCCTAACTGGCTGTCCTAGCAAACTCACTCTTCAGATAACTCACTTATTTATCCATTTACCACAAGACTGTTCTCAATATTTTCATGACGATGGCCCTAGTCACCTCTTGAACACCTCATTGGCCCACCCGTGTGTGTGTGTGTGTGTGTGTGTGTGTATGCACGCGCGCGCGTGCGCGCGCGCGCGGCACTGGAGAGGATTCCAAAGCCTTCACACTGAGCTCTATTCCCAGCCCTATTTTTAGTTTATATTTTGAGACAATCTCTTGCTAAGTTGCTAACTTGCCCTGCCTCAGCCTCCCAGAGCACCTGGGATTTCAGACTTATGCCATCATGTCTGGCCTGGCCACGCATCTTAGCATCTCATAAAGAGAACCACATTTCAACACGAGCTTCAGAGCTGATAAACCAAACTGTAGCTGGATGCTATCACGGGGCCACAGACTGGATTTTCTAAACAGCAGACATGTATTTCGCACCATTTTGGAGCTCAGAAGTCAGAGATCGCGGTCTCAGCACAGTCAGGATCTTCATGAAGCCCCCTCCTGGATGCAGATCTTAGCACTGTACTTTCCTCACATGACAGGGAGCTCTGACCTTTCCCCTCATTATCAGACCATTGATCCTGTCTGTAATGATTGACGGATTGTGTCAATTTGGGAAGTGTAGAAGCTTAAATAGATCAGCTCAGCGATTCTACACCCTGGGGCGTAGAAGACCCGCCCTAGGGCAGCTCCTCGCTGTATGGTGCGGAGGGGAAATGAGGAAGAACAGACCGGCTTCTGCTCTTTGGAGGAGCTCTGCTCTTCACCTTCAGCTTGGATATCATCTCCTGGCTTCCAGCACTGGTCATAGCCTCTTCAGCTTCCACTGTACACTCTTACCTTTACACAACAATTATTGTGGAGTTTGGATCTTATTTGCTCTTCCAGTTTCTTACGCTAGGAAGATGATGTGGTATTTACACATGTGAGTTTGATTTATTTCACTTGAGACCATGAGTATGGTCTCAGGTTGCACCCACTTACCTATAAAAGCCTCGATGTGATTCTTCTATATAGCTGAGTAGTACTCCATTGTATAAAAATACCACATCTTTTTTTATCCATTCTTTGATTGATGGGCACTTGGGCTGTTTCCAAGATTTGGATATTACAAATTGTGCTACTTGGGCTGGGGATTTAGCTCAGCGGCATAAGTGCCTGCCTTGCAAGTGTGCAGTCGTGAGTTTGATCCTTGGTACCAAAAAAAAAAAAATTTGTGCTGCTATAAACATGGGTGAACATATATCACTGTGGTATGATGTTTTCAGTTCTTCTGGGAAAATGCCCAGAAGTGGAATAGCTGGGTCAAATGGAACTTCTAATCCTAGCTTTTTGAGGAAACTCCACACTGATTTCCACAGTGGTTGCACCAACCTACGCTCTCACCAACAGTGGAGAAAAGTTCCTTTTTCCCCACAGGCCCTCAGTATTTGTTATTGGTTGATTTCTTGATGACAGCCATTCTTTCTGGAGTAAAATGGAATTTCAGTGCTGTTTTAATTTGCATTTCTCTGGTGACCAAAGATGCAGGCTTGGTTTTTCAAAGGAATAAGCTCACAGAAAAACTGAACATTCTCAGCAGAGGAGATGGAAATGAAATTTCCCTGAAAAGACCGCCATGGTCTCCAGTAGCCTCCAGTGTCTTGTGTGACCTGGGGTGGTAGGCCCAGCTGGGCTAAAAACAACTAGAAAGTGAAAGGTGGCAGGAGGTGGTCTGGTCACAACAGATGGAGGTGGAAAGTTCTGAGGAGGCTAGAAAAACCACAGATATTTCAGGTATGAGTGGGAAGAGAAGGGGAACTTTGTTCATGAGATTAGGAAAAGCAGGTCCGAGGAGGCGGCTTTTGAGTGCAGCGCAGTTACAAAGGGCCACCAGGAGAAGAGCCTCTCTGGAAGAGAGCACCATGGATGGCATGGTCTTGAAGAGGAAGGGAGGCAGGCTGTGTGGGAAGCAGGGGAGACAAAGGCCAAGAGGATACAGATGACTTAGCAGAGGCCAGCGGGGCTCAGTCCTTAAAGCCTTGCAGGTGCGGCAAGCAGTCTGAGTTTTCTTCTAAATAAAATGAGAGGCCAAGAAATGCTTGAGTGAGGAGGGCCTTGGTCTGGTGTGTATTTCTAAAATAACTCTGGCTGCTGTGTTGAGAAGCCCAGGCGGGAGCAGGGAGGATTACTCACTGTAATTCAGCCGCATGGAGGGGAGGGCTGGCTGGGAGACGACAGATCGCAAAAATACCTGCAGACATTTGTAATTGTCACCATCAGGAGGGGAGGGCATGCTACTGGCATCTAGTGAGCCCCAGTTGTGGTGCTGTTTGATACCAAGGGGGCACAGGGAGCCCCCACTCCAGAAGTATCTGACTCAGAATGTTAGGATACATGTCATGGCAAAACTGAGCCACTCTGCACAAGGCAGATGACAGCAAGCATGGGGATTCAGGGATGGATTTTTTTTAAGAGATGCAAGTAGGTTTCATTAGGCAAAGTCATAGGAAGTATTTGTCATGCAGCAAAAGCAGAAAACAGCCTTTACTGTAAAGTAAAAACAATCAACTCCCAGGGGGCCTGAAAGAGTTGTCCAAAAGGGAACCGCAGTTTAGGGTTTGTGTACTCAAAAAACAAAAAAAGACTACATTGCTAAAATTATCCATATAAACACAATGCAGACATTGTTTAGAGGAGTAAGGGTATCTTGCTCCTTGGTAAGAAAATTCTCCCAGTCTGATAAGGCCTTTGGTCATTGGGCCTGGCTGTGGACATCAGCCCACTGTATGACTCTCACTGGATCTTCCTGGCTCCTTCCTTGGCTCGGCCTTCTTCTGGCCACCTGTCACCCTGCTCACAGCCCCCACACATACACGAACTGCCAGGCTCCCAACCTTACTTCCTCAATCGAGTTGGTACGGCTTGGGTAATTTCAGCTACACCCTGGCAGTTGCAGTCTTCTTATAAAGTACAGTTGTTAGTTAAGAAACCCTTGTTTCCTTTCTACCTTTTATTTCTGCTATCTGATCTCATAACGACTGGGCATCTTTTCTAGGTGTCACAGCTCAGTGTCCAACCAGCCAATGGTTGCCCTTACTCACGAATCAACACGTCCAAAAATGGGTTTGCTTTTCTTCACACAAACCCTGTGCATGGATATTTTTAATATCACATAATAATATCACGTATTTATAGGATTGAATGGCATTGTTCAATACACATATACAATGTGGAATGATCAAAACAGGATAATGAGCACTTCTGTATCCTTATCATGTCTTCATTTTAGAGCTTTTGAGCTCCTCTCTTCTAGTTCATCATAAAATATACAGCAGGTTGTTGTAAGCTGAGGATGCTGCTCTGTGATGTACACTAGAATTTACTTCTGTTTCAGATGTGTTGGTATCTATTATGGTTGATATATTGTGTCAACTTAAGGAATTTAGAAGTTTAACTAAGAGATTCAGCAGAGAGCCAGGGCACTGTAAATATCCTCAGCCTGTACAAGAGGAGGGCAAAGAGATTTTGTGAGTGCTACCTCTGCCCTGGGGGGTGAGAAAGGGGTGGCCTGCCTACAGTATAAGGGAGGAGAAGAGGGTGGTTCTTCCCGCTTTTGCTCTGGCTGCTTTTGCTGCCTGCTGCTGACTTGAACTGTTGCTCCTGTGTCATATCACCCTGCCTTTGAGCCAGCTGAGTATGGACTGAAACCTCCATAAACTGTAAGCTAAACAAACCTTTCCTTCCTTCATCTGGGATGCCTGGTATTTCATCCCAGCAACAAGAGAATAGTAACTGAGACAATATCTATTACCCAAATCCCTCTGTACGCTCTCCTGCCTACCCTTCTACTCTCTCCAAATCACTCTTCTACTCTTTTGTACATGATCAGCATTTTTTACCCTCCACATATAATTGAGAATATGCAGTATTTGTGTTTGTCTGGTTCATTTCACTTAATATCATGTCCTCTAGTTTAACCATTTTACCACAAATGACAGGATTTCAATGCTTTGTGACTGAATAGAGTTCCACTGTGTACATACACCCCATTTTCTTTATCCACCCATCCATTGGCAAGCATCTAGTTTAATTCTCTATCTTGGCTATTGTGATTAGTATTGTGAAAACATAGGAGTGCTGGTAACCCTTTTATTTAGTGGAGAGGAGGGGAGATTTCTATACATGTGTCATAATTACTGTTAGATCAAATTTAAACACTTTATAAGTTGAACTTACACAAAGTTTAGATGTGTTGTAAGTGCAAATGAGGAAAAAGCAGACATCAGAAGATGCATGGATTGGGTGGATGTTGACATGTCAAAATAATATTCAGACATCTGAAAAGCAGTTTGGCATGGTAACTGTTGAGTGATACCCATTCTGTACCCCTGAGTAGATGTCAAAGAGGTAGGGGATAGCAAAGGTTAAAATGAAATTTTATGAGCCACCAGCATGCTTCTTTGCTGTTGTGTTTTGTGATTATTTATTTTTGCTTTGTTTTTCTCATATATTCATAGGAAATTGGGAAGAAACCTAGAGGGAGGTCCCATGGGTCCTACTCCCAGCCTTCCTCAATGCTAGCATCTGACACAGGTCTAGCCCAGCACGGAAATCAAAGCATCAACACTGGAAGCCCATGTTTGCAAGTCACAGATGAAACAGGACATGTAGGGAGAGGATCTCAATGCACTCCAACATTTCAGTGTCAAGGGCTAAAGAAGAGCCATTAAAGGAGATGAGTCAGTGACCATAAGACAGGAGGGAAGCCATGGATGTGAGACCTCCTCTATGCTCCATGCAGAAGGGCCCCCCCAGGTGACTCCGTGGACATATGGGGGCAGTGCCCCAACCCAGCTCAAGGGAACAACTCCAGATGACGTGGTATCCAAACTCCAAAGCTCTTCACTAGAGAATGAGGGACTGAGCATACCCAGTGTATCTGAGAGGGAGGCATCCTAGGGAAATGAGAATGGAAATTGTTTATGGGTTTCAGCAACTTGGAGGTTTTGAGGATCTTGGTGGAAGCATTTGAGTGATTTGGTAGGAATGGGAAGCAAAATTTGGCTGAGATGAAGAGTGAGTGAAGAAAGATATATCCCCGGAGAAATTTATCTGGGAAGAGAACTCTGATCCTGTCAGAATAAAGGGGAGGGGCTGGTGGTCTCAGAACCATCACTAGAAGCTCTGGTCAACCCACAGCAGGGTCACTGCAGAGTCCTCATCCACTATCTTTCCATCCCTTCCTCTCAAGATGGCACTGCTCTGGTTCATCTGAGGACACCAGACCAAAGTTGCCCTCACTGAGTCCTGGAGTTTGTAGCCTCCTCACCCCAACGCTGTGAAGGTGAAAGTTGTCAAAATCAAAAGACACTCTTGTGTCACACTCTATCAATGATACATAAACAAATAAACCTGAGACACCACAAAGGAGATGGAGTCCTATAGAGCTGATGACAAGGACTTCAGAGAGACCACAAGAACCACAGCTTCCCACAAAAGCCACCACAACCTTACACAGAAACCTCTTTGGCCCAGACATCTACCTAGCAACTGTGGACTTAACCTCGAACTGATGCCACCTTCGGCACTGGTTCTCCTAGCCAAGGATTATTGTTCCAAAATGTCATGCGGAACCCTCCTTGTTTTGTTTTTCAATCTGTCTCTTCCTTAGCCTCCTTCAGCAAATGAGCGTATGCTGCACACACATGCCTACCACTGCAGTGCTCCTCCCCGCACACAAACTTAACCTGTGGAGGTTCTCTGTGTGTGATTCAGGTTAAAAAGAACACTGTTTAGGTTCAAAGGAAGATCTCATGGGTGAGAGGCCACATTCAGTTGGGGTCAGCATCTAGAGACCAGGGAGGTAAGGGCTGGGATCCATCTTCCCCAAGAAGGTAGCAGAGCATCCTCTCTCCTCTTACGAGTCATGGAAAGTGGTATGGAGGAGCCTATAGAAGGGAAGACAGGGACACTCCTACTGCCAATTGGTCCCATGGGGTGTAGAAGTGCTCACAGCACAGGCAGAGTGAAGCTGGCATCAGGGGTGGGAGTGTCAACTTCCACTCATTCAGGGTGAGCTCCTGTTACGGTTTGAGTCTGGATGCCCCCCTAAGGCCTCATGTGGTCATAAGGGCAGGCTTCTAGAGTCTGTGACTGATCCATGGTCCAATGCTGGGAGTATGGATAGGGTGGGTATCCTGCATACAATATAAGGGGCAGAGTCTTCTCTTGAGCTCCTTGAGCTTCTTGGATCTTGTTGCTTTTGCTGTCTTCCGCCACCAGGAACTGTTGCCCCACTGCCATGAGCCACCTTTCCTTGGAGCCAGCCAATTATGGACTGAAACCTCCACAAACTGTGAGCTAAACAAACCTTTCCTTTCTTAATTTTGGGCATTGAGTATTTTGTCTCAGCAATGAGAGAAAACCAACACATCTCCTCCCAGACCCAGGCCTCCTCCCTTCCTCCCACTTCTGCCTGTGAGAGGTCCTACTGCTGGGGGCTCTGCACGGTGGAGGGTGAGGTCCCTCAACAGAAGGGCTCCTAATTCTCCACAGAGTTCATGCGGGCTGGAGCAAAGGGAGATGGGGACCCAAGCAAAAGGCAAAGGGGGTATTATTGGCTGAATTTGATGCTCAAAGTCACATGTAAAGACCTTAACCACAGTAATTCAGAATATGACTGTTTTTGGAGATGAGGTTATTTACAAGGTATTTCATTTCACATGAGATCATCTCTGGTGTCCTTAGACAAGGTTTTCAGATCCCAGATGCACGGCCAGGAAAGATCATGTGATAAGGGAAAGACAACCACCTGCGGGTCAGGCAGAGAGGCTGTAGGACAACCATTCTTGCCCATGGCTTGGTCTTGGACTTCTGGCTTCTCAAACTGTGAGGAACTAAGTTGCTATTATTTCCTCCGCTCATCCTGTGGTGCAGTCACCTCTCAGCACTCCCAGGAGGTTGGCTCCTGCAAAGGCCTCGGTCTCTCCTACTGTATAGGGTGATGGTCCTTATGTACCACCTGCACACATCCTCCTACATACCTTCAGCCATCCCTTGATGACATATGACGCCTAGCACAATGTAAGTGCTGTGGAAATAAATTATTGTTCTTTAAGGAATAAAGACAGGGACAAAAAATTTTTTGCATGCCCAGGACATACACAATGTTTTTAGTGCTTTTAGCCCATCATTGGTGGAATCCGTGGACATAGAACCCATGGATGCTGCTAGACCATTCTCTGTATCATCAGCTCGGGAACAAAATCAAGGGGCAGCAGGGACAACTAAAGGTCACCTCTTGCTGATGACCTGTCCTGATTTTCCTTCACTAGAAAGCAATGATCACTCCATCCCTGGAATGTTCCTAAGAATCTTCATTTATCAAACCAGGTGTTCTGGAGATCAGACACCTGGTGGGTGTCCCCATGGGCAGCCCAGAGGCCGGTACATGGGTGTGTGGAGGTTGCGTGGCTGAGTCTCTGCCTGACCCAGAATCTCCTTAGAGAGGGCCTGGCGAGGGTAACACTGGGGGAACTTTTTACCTCCTGCTTGCATGGCCCACCCCTGCCCTTTTCCATTACCAGCTGCAGACTGGGGCATTCAAACCACAACAGGTGTCACCGGAAAGATGCCAACTGTCTAACGGAAGAGGGAGGTGGACAGAGATTCTAGGGAACCGAAGGTCACCGCCTCACCACAGAGGATGAACAGGGCGGGGTGGGGGGAGAGATTATTGTATTATGGTTCTGTTTTAGAATAATTAAAAAGAAAACAAAGCAAGACATTTAGTTAAATTTTAATTTCTAGTTCAACAAAAAAAAATTAACATGTCGGTGCCATCGAACACTTCAGAATTCTTTACCATGAGAAAAAGCAGATTCTTTTTTTTAAACCTGAAATCCAACTTCACCAGGCCTTCTACCTCCTCCTCTGATGGAACCAGCCTCTGCCGCACCTCCCTCCTCCACCCCCATGCTCAGGGACGCCCAGAAGAAATGCTCTGTGGACTTTCACTTCTGCTTCCTCAGTGACCCGTGGCACAGAGGGACCTTCCCAGCTCCCCTCCCCAGCCACAGCCAGGCCCCAAGGGACCAGACACAGATCCTCCCTGTCCATCCTGCCTCCCTCAGGTGCGGGGCTGGCTGCGTGCCCATACCCTGTGTGCCTGGACCCTCCACAAGGTGGAGAGGACAGGTGAGCAAAGTGGGCGGAGGGTGGAGAGAAGGGGACCACAAGTCCTCAGTCCAGGGGCTTCGCCCGAGTCAGCAGCTCATTTCATGCCTCAGCTCCCAGGGCTCGGCTTCCGCCTCAGCTTCCCCTCTGTTGGGCAACGATCAGCTTCTGCAGCCTAACTGCAGAATGAGATCATCTCGGGCACGTCCGGGCGCCTCCTGAGACCATGCTGCTCCTGCCGGCCCTGATGTCCTTGCTGCTGGGCGGTGAGTGGGCCAGGTCTACGGGACCCAGCCATGGCCGGGTGGGGCTGCAGGCTGAGCCTCTGTCTCCTTCAGGGTTGCTGGCTGAGAGGTGGAGATACCATCTGGAGGTGCAGCAGCAGGTGACAGTGCAGCAGGGCCTGTGCGTCCTCGTGCCCTGCTCCTTCTCCTACCCTGAGGTCTCCAGAAACGTGAACCCCATTTATGGCTACTGGTTCAGAGACGGGACCAACACAGATAATGGACAACCAGTGGCCACAAATGACCAAAACAGAGACCCGCCACCGTACTACAAGCGCCGATTCCAGCTCGTGGGGGATCCCCGCGAAAAGAGCTGCACCCTGCTTATCAGAGATGTTCAGTGGAGTGACCAGGGGTCCTATTTCTTCCGGGTGGAAAAGGAAAACAAGGTGAAGTACAATTTCAACGCCAACAAGTTCTCGCTAATAGTGACAGGTATTCAGTGTGGTGGGGACGCCCTGCCTGTCACACCAGGGAGGGACCCTGGGGACAACCCAGGGCCAAAGAGGGCAGACTCACAGGGCTCCACTGAGGTGGCCCCATTTCTCCCAGACCTGACTCAAAAACCGGATGTCTTCATTCCTGAGACCTTGGAGGCCGGGCGGCCCGTGACTGTGTTCTGCGTGTTTAACTGGACCTTCCAGCACTGCCCAGCCCCTACCTTCTCCTGGACAGGACCCGTCCTGGCCTCTGAAGGAACCAGAGCAACAGGTGCCTCCTACTCCATGGTCAGCTTCACCCCAGAACCCCAGGACCAGGACTCCGAGCTCACCTGCCAAGTGAGCTTCTCCAGGAGGAACCTGAGCACACGGAAGACAGTCAGGCTGAGCGTGGCCTGTGAGTGTGCGGCGGGCAATGGGGATGCACACAGCCCCAGTGCAGGGAGGCTTACACTGCCGGAGAGGTCCATGCAGAGGGGGTGCAGAGCCCCGGGCGCCATCCGAGCCCCATGAGGGGAGGTGTTTGGAGGAGTCCTTCACCCTCCCTGGAAGCCAGCCCTCAATCTTGTTGCAGACGCTCCCAGACACCTCGTGATCAGCGTTTTCCATGACTACGGGTCAGGTACTGAGGGCCTTTGGGTTGGGGCAGGGCCAGGCCTTGGGAAAGGCCTGGGTGGGGATCACTTCTTGCAGCCCTTCTCTCTGCCTCTCTCATCCTGTGTGTCTCTCTGCGTCTCCAGGCCAGGAGAGCCAGGAAAACATCCCACACGTTGAAACCCAGAAAGGCCAGGTCCTGCGGCTCCTCTGTGCTGCTGACAGCCTGCCCCCAGCCACACTGACCTGGGAACTGGAGGGCAGAGTCCTCTCTCAGTCCCCTCCCTCAGGACCCAGACCCCTAAACCTGGAGCTGCCCGGGGTGAAGCCTGGGGACGCGGGGCGCTACACCTGCCGAGCAGAGAATGAGCTGGGCTCCCAGCACCGCACCCTAGACCTCTCAGTGCAGTGTGAGTGACCAGAGCCATCTGTTCTGGGAGGGACAGGGTGGGGACAGGGGCAGGGCAGGTCCAGAGCTCTGAGGGTGCTGGAACCCCAGACCTGCAGGACCCGGCTTCTCATCTGCCTGCATGGATGGGCAGTTTGTGTTGGGGACCCAGCGGGTGACTGTCCCTCCCTCCTCCTCCTCTCCTGGGTGGATCCTCTGCCCAGAGGGAGCCCCAGGCCCTCCAGAGCCGCTTCCCTGTCTGCATTGCAGATCCTCCCGAGGACCTGAGAGTGACAGTGTCCCAAGCAAACAGCACAGGTAGGAGGGGACAGAGGGACCAGGACAAAGGATGGCCATTTGAGACATAGCTGGTGGAGCTGCACAGATTGTGCCTCTTCCCTTCACAGTCCTGGAAATCCTTGGAAACGGCACATCTGTGCCCGTCCTGGAGGGCCAGAGCCTGCATCTGGTGTGTGTCACCCAAAGCAATCCCCCAGCCAGGTTGAGCTGGGCCCGGGGGACACAGAACCTGAGCCCCTCATGGTCCTCAGTCTCTGGGGTCCTGGAGCTGCCCCGGGTGCAGATGGAGCATGAAGGGGACGTCACCTGCCATGCGGAGAACCCACTGGGCACCCGCAGTGTCTCTCTGAGCCTCTCTGTGCACTGTGAGTGGGGAGGGGACCCCTGGGACCTGTTAAGGGGGCACCTGTGACCCTCTTCCTCCTTCCCACAGATGCCCCCCAGCTGCTGGGGCCCTGGTGCTCCTGGGAGGCTGAGGGTCTGCGCTGCAGCTGCTCCTCCCGTGCCCGGCCTGCGCCGTCCCTGGGCTGGCGGCTCGGGGAGACGCTGCTGGAAGGGAACAGCAGCAACGCCTCCCTCACGGTCTCCTCCAGCTCCGCCGGGCCCTGGGCCAACAGCTCCCTGAGCCTCCATGGCGGGCTGAGCTCTGGCCTCAGGCTGAGCTGCGAGGCACAGAATGTGCATGGGGTGCAGAGCGCCACTGTCCTGCTGCTGCCAGGTCTGGGCCCTGGGAGGCCGAGGGTCTGCTGTGGAGGAGGGGCTGAGTAGACAGGCAACAGGGTCCCACAGTTGAAACAGGAACTGAGGGTGTACAAGGCCTGTGCCTTGGGTTTGAGGCACAGCAAAGGAAGAGTCTGGCACGCTCCCAGGCTGTGGTTGTGGCTCCTAGCTTAAGGATGGAATTGGCTGCAGATAGCATGGGGGCTGGTGCTGGACCCTTGCGGGGAAATGGCCACTGCCACCATCCTATGTAGATGAGGCACCCAGCTCCACCGCCTTCTCCAAGGGGGTACTCCTGGGAACCGGCAGCACGGCGCTCCTTTCCCTCTGCGTCATCCTCATCGTGTGAGTTGGGAGGAGGAGGACAGGGACTGGGGGCTGTGGCCGGGGGTCTGGGTCGGGGCTGGGGAAGGGCAGGTGCAGCAGCACGCACCAAGGTGTGGCTCCTTCGCCCAGCGTGAAGGTTTGGAGGACCAGGCACACGCAGCCGGAGGCCCCAGGGCGCAAGCTCTCCCGGAGCAGCACCATCCTGGAATACATCAACGTGGTCCCTAAAGCCAGGGCCCTGGTGAGTATACCCCACCCCGTAATGGTTGATTCATTCTGGCAACTTTCAAAGTTCAGAAGCTTAACCAAGTGACCCAGCAGGGGGCCAGGGTCCTCACTTTGTAAACCTCCTGAGCCGGGGCAAGAGGAGAGCAGGGAGACCTCCAGATACAAACCACAACAGTCGCCCTGCTGTATTATCAAACATCAGAACGTACTCCTCGCCTCTCCTGTAGCCATGGAATAACGTCTCCCAGTCTCCTCCTCCTACCCTGCCCAGACTCTGATGACCACCACTCGATTCTCTACTTCCGTGCAAACAGCATTTTTAGCTTCCTCCTGAGTGAGATCACGTGCCACTTCTCTTTCTGTGCTGCTCACATGTCAAGGGACACCCAGGTGGCCTCCATGCCATAGCTATCATGAAGTGTCACTGAATATGGCAGGGAGACACCACTGAGGGACAGCGATTCTGCCTCTGAGTGTCCTATTGAAATAGCCATCTCACCTCTTTTTCCACTGTCTTCTCACCCTGCTTTATTTTTCTCATGGCATTTATCGCTTTTTTTTTTTTTATTGCTCATTGCCTCCCCAAGATGGAAGTAAATCAAGCCCAGCATAGGCAGGGACCATGTCCTCCTCCCAGCTGTGACCCTGCTTCCTAAGGCATGCGGGTAGCAGGGAGCTCCAATATTCATTGAATGAATGATTGTTATTCTCTCAGGCTCAGAATCGGAAGGCCAAGCCAAGCAGCCCTTCCCAGGTCCCGTCTCCAGGAACTCACTCCCCAGTACCGAAGAAGAACCAAAGAGAGCAACATTTCGTTTCCCTGGGCTCCTCAACACCCATCATATCCACTGGCGCCCCAGACTCTGGGATCAGCTGTGAGGGGCTCCACTATGCTACTGTCAACTTCCCGGGCCGCCGACCGTGGGAGACCCAGCCGCTCAAGGAAACCCAGGAAGATTATGCAAAGATCAAGTTCTACTGAGGGTGTCCTGGGTTGTAGGATCCGGACCGCGGCTGGGGAGGAAGGGTAATAAAGAGGGTCAGAGAAAGAAAGCAAAGTTCCTTTTTTTCCTTTCTTTAAGATCTTCTAAAGATGGGTCACCCCATCCCAACCCAGGCACAAGGAACAGCTTGACAAGTCTACCCCGAGTGGCCATCTTGGAGGCCCAGGCACTGCCCTAGCAAAAGGCTGTGACTGTGGTTTGGGGTGCTTTCCACGTGCCCCTCAAAGTCCTGGGTGCTGGAATCTCTGTCCCCAGCGGTGAGGGGTAAAACTTTCCGGAGGTGGGGCCTAGTGAAGGGTGGGCAGGTCTGGGGTGCAGGGGACTTCACCCCCAGAAGGGGCCAATGCTGGTCTCAAAGACTGGGCTAGTCCTGGAGAGAAGGGAGTGCTAGCGGGCTGTCTCAGCGGCCTTGTAGCCTGCGTCCTGTGTAACCGCTCCCTCTCGCGTATTTATAGTCACCGCCTTCCAGTAACCTCTGCTTGAAATAGAGTACGCATCATGAAGAGGAAGTCTGCGATTCAGCCACGGAATAGACCTGTCTGTCTGTATCCACAGCTCCCCCCGCTGTTTCACAGTCTCTCCTGCAGGGGGCGCGGCGGAGTGCAAAGCAATTCCGGCAACTCAAGGTCCCATTACCACCGTACTGTTACAGTCGGTAGAACCAAGACGCTAAACAATAGAAAAAAAGACTTAGAAAGAAAGGCGTCGTATAACTGCAAAAAAAAAAAAAAATTTGGAAATTGCAAGATTGTG